>CM049377.1:27570920-27665920 GCA_026937815.1 Etheostoma perlongum | reverse complement strand
AACACTGAGGCCTGGGCAAGTTCTCCCTTGATTTTCCTGTTCTGCTGAAATCCCATATAACTGGCTAAACCGGCTACATAAAGCCCTGTAGGGTTAGAGGGACAAAACGTCCAATGTAGAAGCAATTCAACTTTTGTTTTCAGACACACAGGCCCATATCAGTATAAACACACACTACACAGACAATACAACAAAGTTCTACACATTGAAGTTCATAAGAACAAAGTGATTAAAAGATATCTGTTCCAGTGAGTTTACACTATGAGCGAATGAGCGTGGAAATTAAATAAACAGAATAAAAGATTCACCATGTCCCAAACAGTAACCTATCCACTTAACAGCTGTATGGATGTTTGACCCAGAGGTTGTTATCAGATTGAAATAAGCCTGCACGTTAAAATAGGAAGTTAAACAGACAGTCAAAAGGATTTTAGCTCATTACAGTAAAATATATAAACAGTATAAAGACTTACTATGTCCCAAACTTTAACCTATCCACTTAACAGGTGTATGTACTGTATGTACCGCAGTCATTTATAGTTGCTGTGATACAACCTCTTCTGAAAAACCCACCCCTCGACCCTGAGGTCTTAGAAAACTATAGATCTATATCTAACCTTCCCTTCCTCTCCCAGATCCTTGACAAAATAGTCGCTAATCAGTTATGTGATTTTCTACATAGCAATAGTTTAGGATTTAGAAAGCATCATAGCACAGAGACAGCACTGGTGAAAATTACTAATTACCTTCTGACTGATGCTGACAAAGGACTTCATACTCCATACTTGTCTTATTAGATCTTACTGCTGCATTTGACACTATTGATCATACCATCTTGTTACAGAAAATGGAACATTTAGTTGGCATTAAAGGAATCACACTAAGCTAGTTTAAGTCCTATTTCTCTGATTTATCTTAATTTGTTAATGTTAATGATAAATCCCAATTTCGCTAAAGCTAGCCATGGCATTCCACAAGGCTCAGTGGTTGGACCAATTCTATTCTCCTTATATATCCTTCCTCTGCAATATTATTAGGAAACACTCAATTAACTTTCACTGTTATGCAGATGACACCCAATTATACTTGTCAATCAAGCCCGACAAAACTAGTCAGTTAGCTAAACTTCAAGCACGCATTAAAGATAAACATAAAACTCCTAGATGACCTACAATTGTCAAGTTATTGTGCTTGGCCCTAAACACCTCTGAACTTCATTATCTAAAGATATAGCTACTCTGGATGGTATTACCCTGGCCACCAGCACTACTTTCAGAAATCTAGAAGTTATTTTTTGATCAGGATATATCCAGAAACCAGCATATGTCCTTGGATTAGAATAGCAACAAGGTCTCGGGTTGTAGCTGTCCCCGTGGTCCTGCTGCACTCCCTGCTACACTCCCTGCTACACACACGGCGATGCCCTGCAGCGTCCCTGCTGGCCCCTGCTGAACCCTATGCCACCTATGCTCTTCTATGCCACGCTACACCCTGTAACTCCCTGCACTGGCCTGGTATGGAATTAACTACTACGACCACCATTTGTAGTCACTGTTCCATTATTTTTTTCTGGAGTGCAGTTCTGAGACAGGCAGCGCAGTTGCTTTTCACCGACTGCAAGACCCAGACGGACCCAGAGCATGCTGGGAAAACGCCGGCCTCTCAGCTGATTTAACAGCTGATTGGTTCAGAATCAACTCAACATGATGATGTGTTGTATGAACTTTTTATTGATTTTGAATCAGAGGGATTTAAGTGCTATTTGTCTGATTTAAAGGCGTATTCTGTACAGAACACATGTTTTGTGGCTGATAGTTAGATTTAGAAGTCCGAGAGACTAAATCTATTCAGATTATGGATCATCTACAGTGTGTTGTTAATTAAAATCAGCAACAGATCCCATGTAGAGCATTTTGACAGCTACTCTGTCAAAATAAAACAACTAGAGACTGTGTACAAGTTGGTCTGATAACATTTTATTAAATCAGAACCGCACCAAGGTGTTTCTGTCACTTCCTGTTCCGCCTGAAGGCTGCTGAAATCGGGTGGAAACTGTCCGACTTGAGAGCGGATTTTTGTCACTGCCCCCCCCGGCTGCTGCCGCCTACTCTCGTCCACTTTACAGACAAGGCGCAGTTCATCTGTGTGTGTGAAACGCATCAATAGGGTGACAAGGTGCAGTGGACATGATAACTGTGGTACTATTATGCAAATTTGAAGGACTACAACAGACAATAGCAATGGCACGCGTGTTGTCTCTGAAACCTGATGCATGCTTGCTGTAAAAAATGCTATTTCCTGATTCCTGAAACTGATTTCTGATAACCGGCCAGACTTGGTGGAAGCATCATCTTCATCGTCATGTCCTGTCACTTCCTTTAAAAATGCCACTCCCTGCTATCTCCGCTACCATTAACATCAACACCTGTGAGAGGATTAACAGTATGAACATGTGATTTTATAGTGTATGTCAGTGTTCACTGGTTCACACCGCTAAAAACCTCAGGAAGAGACGGAGAAAGAGACACAGGCAGGATCCTCTACCAGGATGGACAGACAAGTTATAGCTGTAATGCGTTCAAACTTATAATAGTGAATTAGGACCTGAGCCAAATAACTTATTTATCTACAAAGCCTTGCTTAAAAAATTGTATTGATTTTTAAATCGTATCACTATAGCATTCGCACTAGTGATCCCTTGGTCCTAAATATTTATTTGTTAGGACAGAAATATGCAAAACTGCATTTGGGTATTATGCTACATATAAATGGAATAACCTGCAGATTCTAATTAAATTGAACAGCCGGATTCCATTAAATAACTTTTAAAGTCTCCTCTATGATTGCATGAACTCTGAATGTACGTGCATTATGAGTTGTTTTGTGTGTACTGCAACTGTATCTTATTTATTAATTGCCATGTTCCATAATTTATATATATTTATTCTAGTTTTATGTGGCATGTAATCAGTAATCAATCCATAAACAATGAGATATACTGTATATATATCTAAATTTTCCTTGTAAAGTTCCTTGTAATTTTACAAGTAAATAATCCCATTGAGATTCAGAATCTCTTTTATGAGGGAGTCCTGGCCAAGACAGCAGTATAATAGTTCCATATTAAAATATACTCAACATAATCACCAGCAGCGCCAGTAACAGCAGTAACATGTGCATTTAGAACTCAAATAGTCCTTTAACCTAATTTTAAACTGTCACTGTTGGTAGGTAGTCTAATTCAAGATGATTCTGCAATTTATACCAGGATTAGGGAGCAAAAACTTTAAAGGGCATTTTCACCGAAGACAGTACACGCTCAGGCAATGTCAAGATTACATTTCCTGGTGAAGACAACATAAGTAAGAAGGCAGTTTACACAGTATGACCTTAAAAAGAAAAAGACACCAATGCTCCAACCGGCAATAGTGCATGGAAGGCCAACCAACGCTCTCATACAAGCTAAAGTGATAAGTACGAAAACTAAAATAAGTTAAAAATCTTAGTGGTGCATATTACACCGAGACCAGCTTTTTCAGAGAAGATTGATTTGCATGCATGTATAAATATCACTGCAATCCAGCATTGACAGAGATGTTGCTTGTATAAATGTTTTTCTCGCACTGAAAGAGAAACAGCCTTTGTTTTTATACTATAAATCCACCTTTTCTCTAAGTTTTTGTTAAACAGTCTATATGCTGCTTAAAGGAAAAACTTGAAGAAACCAAGATATTTGTAGACTGATACTAGTTCAATTACTTTCTCCCTCTAGTGCAACAATCTGACAAGCATTGTCTGTGTTCCTTGATTTAGAGAAGCACATCATTTTGGTTTTTTTCAGAGTTTAGTACAAGTCTCAATTCATGAGGAATCTTCAGAATAATTTTAAAAGCAGATTGCAGGTCTTCTGAGGCCCTTTTTAAAAATGATGCAGAACAATACAAAATGGTGTCATCCGCATACAAATTACACTTTGATTTTATTACATTATGACACAAGTCATTTATATAAAAAGTGACTGAAAGGGAACCCAAAAGTAGTGGCAGTGACAGTGCTACGTTTTTCATGAAAACCTGACTGCAAATCAATTGAAATATTTTTTGTAGCTCCATAGTCTTTCAATTGGTCCTTCTAAAGCCTTGCTGGCTAAAGAAGCTTACTGTACATACACACCGCCGACTAGAGCTGCAAAAAGCTCTGGGCGCCCTGTCAAGGACGCCGGCAAAAAAGTATGTACTGTACATACATAAACTAAATATATAATGAAAGAATTGTTATTGTTTGTTGGTCGCAACCGCGTCATAGCTCATTACCATAAAGTTGAGCAACTTTCAACTTTCTCATCAACGCTCTGGTCGCTCAAAACGCTTAAAAAACCCAAAACGCCACTTGCCGCTCCTTGCAGCTGATAGAAGCCAGCTTCCATTTAAAATTAATTAGTTCCGTAACTTTAGAAGCTCAAGTCGCCGGCAGTGGCAGTTTTGATTGGTCAACTTTATGTACAGTTAAATATTGGCCTATAATTATTTGGATTTGATTGGTCAACACCCTTTAATAAAGAAGTGACATACAGTATGCTAACTTCAATAGGTATTAATCCACTTTCAATAAGCAGGTTGAAAATGTCAAAGGTTCTGCAACTTACTCAGCAGTAATATTTAAAAAGTA
The DNA here is from genome assembly GCA_026937815.1 of Etheostoma perlongum. Classification (NCBI taxonomy): domain Eukaryota; kingdom Metazoa; phylum Chordata; class Actinopteri; order Perciformes; family Percidae; genus Etheostoma; species Etheostoma perlongum. Next base: position 27,661,252 of record CM049377.1, on the reverse strand, counting down.
TGGACTCAACCTATCAGAACTAGGGGATTTCTTGGCATATAACCTTATAAGAGCATCTTATACCTCCTGTGTTGCAATAGGAACAAGAACAAAAGATACATTTTCCCTAGACAAAGAGTAATTCTCAACCCAAAAGATGTTAAGTGCTGGTATATGGAATCGAGCACAGTTTTCTTATTTGTAATAATTTTATCATTTATGCATTTGGCAGCACACTATCCCTTGAGTCTGAAGACAGTGTATTTATAACTTTAAAAAAAAGTTAGAGGGATAAGCTGAAGCTCAGGTGCCTAAAATTTTGCCAGTATGCCATTGACTAAGGCTCATTAAGTAGATCAGACAATTGCTCTGAAAATCAGATTATCACACTATATTATCTTATATAAACAATCCTGCTTGTTTATATAAGATGTCCAGCAGTATTGATAAAAAAATGTTGTAATGTTATCTCAGGCTCTGGATGAAATTTACCCTGGTCCAGCCATAAAGATTAAGCAATTAAAAAAAGCTTGTCCACAGAACGACTTAAGATTTCTCTTCATTACAGCAAAGGTAGATGGACACAGAGATCCAGGCAAACACCACACTCCCAGTCCAATAAACAGTAGACCTGTGCAGGGGTGCAGCACAAAATTCTGGGCCCTGTAGAAAGGCCCCTCCCCGCATCCACAGCTATTCATTCTAGCATCTTTTGGGCCCCCTCACATGAGGACCCTGGGTACTCAGTCCCCTTTTTCTTCCCAGTCCGACGCCCCTGGGCCTGTGCTAAAGACAAAACCCCCATCGCAGCAGATGGTTTGTTGTAGAAGTGCCAGACTGATTAGGCACAGCACATGGAGAAGGTCTCCAAATCAGGTAAAAATAGTTAAAAAATTATGAATTGAACAATTTTTCCAATTGGCATACACCAAACCTTTTTTTAGGCAAACAATGTGTGTGTGAGAGGATGTTAAAAAATCCATTCAAAACATGTTAAACAGAACAAAGGACATGCTGCCATCTTGAAGCAGAGGTTGATTGTGGCTGATGAGAAGGAGCTGGACATCTGACTCCCACACCTGGCTCCACCACTGGAATTAAGACACACACAGGCAGAAAGAGAGAGAGAGAGAGAGAGAGAGAGAGAGAGAGAGAGAGTGAGAGAGAGAGATAGAGAGAGAGCGAGAGAGAAAGCAGAGCACTGCTACAAAGAGGCAGCAGGCCTGACACAAACAGAAGCAAAGTTAGCACAAACAGATGCAAAATGACTACAAATACACGGAAAACAGCTACAAGGATATGTAATATGACCACAAAGACATGCATAACAACTACAAAGAGAAGCAAAACGGCTACAAAAATAGCCTGAGGCTTACTGATTGTTTTTCTTCTTCTAGCCCTGTATTGTGAGAGCAGAAACTAAAGAAGGTCACACAGGTACAGAAGGAAGGGGTATGCATACTTATACATTTTTTACTTATTAGTAGTACCCTAAAGTCTGATCAATTATTGATAGGTAAGATTTTAGTAATATGGTCAAGACTCCATCTTTTTTTTTGTGCAAATTTGTTTTCCCACCTACAGTATTTTTTTTTTTTATAATTCAGAACAGTATTTTTCTCTTTTTTTTTTTTCTCTGCGCTTTTTTTCCCAATTCAATACAACTTCAGTAATGCACATTGATGATGTATTGTGTCACTCAGAATGGTTGTAAAATCAGCATTCAAATAGTAGATTTTTAGATTCATGGAACTTCGCAACATGAACATCTCTTCCACTGATGCCAACAAAGTTGGCTTGAAGTGAATGCCTCACATTATAGTGTAATGTTCATTTTCATCCACAAGAGGGCCCAGTTGAACCTTGTAGCAGAGGGGTCTGGTGAAGAACATCTTTGATGCCTTTTTAGTTCAGGATGACGCCAAACCAACCCACACTCCACTAAAGCTGTGGTTGTTATAGATGACATTTTAGACAGAATAGTGAAGCAGTGTTGGTGGTTTGGGAGGTTGAGCGGGCGGCCATGAGTGGAGTGTGCACGGGGTGATCCAGGGGTGAAAGGTCAAGCCTGCAATTTATCGCTGTCCTTTTGTCCTTTTCTGTAGAGACTCCTCACTTCTACCTCTGAACATACTTACATTTTGATAAAAGATGACAAAATTGTACAAACATTATGCTCAATGGAATTTCAGGAATTATCATTCCCCAAAGAATTGTATGGCCACTTAGCACTTAATTGTGTTGCAGCCGTGCACAGTTTAGTTCCATGTAAATGGAAAATGCTGTTTATTTTCCATCCAGTTTTAGGTTGTGCAGTCATAAACTGATAGAGGGGGAAGTGCAGGGCAGTTCAGTGTAGCTGGTTCTCAGTTCAACACAGCCAATCCGAGAGGAACATGAGTAACATGAACAAACAGAAAACTACAACTACACAATCCTATCAGAATATGAGTGTGTTTTACAGGGTGAGTCTGTCTCAAGGGCTTTCGGGTACAATAACACAGACCGTAGTGAAGTCTGTGAGTGTGTGAACGTGGGTGTGAGAGTGTGTTTGCCTGTCTGTTTGCCTGTCTGGGTTCTTTACTGTTACTCCTACATTTAACAAATAACACTTCAACTATATACTAAGTCTAGTATGGATGTGTTATTATTAATTTAATATGTGTATGTATGCATCTGCGTCTATGATGTGTAAATAAGTGAAGCATAAGATTTTGTATTTACTATGTATTTAAGGATAAAAGTAGAGAAAGGGGGTAGGACCTGATAAGTTGTTTATGAACTTCTTCCTACTTCTTTTTGAACATGAGAATTTTTTTTTGAATGACATTCAATTATTTTGGAAGATTGTGCTGAGAAGTACATGACCTTATTTATCTGTCATTTTAATTATATGTATGTATGCATGTGTGTATATAATTTTTTTATTTTAATGTTTTACATGTTCAAATAAACTACTACAAAAACCCACATTTGATATATGAACTTTTATTTAGCTTGCAAGTAAGTAAGTAAGTAAGTAAGTACGAAAGTCAGTTTTTTTTAAATTAAAAAAGTCAGGATATCTAGCTACCAGAAGATTAGATTGATTAAAATTAGATTAGTGCAATTTTAGTTTCTAGATACAACATTTTCCAATAGGCACCACCTGTATAGTGCCTTGCCCAGACAGTTTTTAACCTAAAATCTTCAAAGTTGGGAGACTTGAGTGCCAGCCAAATTTGAACTACCATGGTGTTGTGTCTTCAGGACACTTATCTCAATAAATACACAAATATCTCATCAGCTATTCAATTGCCATTGACATTTCGTACAGGTAATCACGTTCCCCAGATCCATCCATTGTCATCCTCTTATCCGAGGTCGGGTTGGGTGCAGCAGCTTCAGCAGGGGGACCCCAAACTTCTCTTTTCTGAGCCACATTAGCCAGCTTTGACTATGGGACTATGGGATCCCGAGGCGTTCCCAGGCCAGAGGGAGATATAGTCTCTCTACCTAGTCCTGGGTCTTCCCCGACGTCTCCTCCCAGCTGGACGTGCCGGAACACCTCCCTAGGGAGGTGCCCAAGGGACATCCTTACCAGATGCCCAAACCTCCTCAACTGGCTTTTTTTCAAATGCTCTACTCCGAGTTCCTTCGGCTGCTTGTACCCTGGATCTTGTTCTTTCATTCATGACCCAGCCTTCATGACCATAGGTCAGGGTATGAACGAAAAATTGACCGGTCGATTGATAGCTTTGCCTTCTGGCTCAGCTGTTTTCATCACATGGGTGTAATAAAGTGAGTGCAGTAATGCCCCCGCTGCGCCGATTCTCCCACTCCATTGTCCACTCACTCACAAACAAGACCCCATGATAGTTGAACTCTTTCACTTGGGATAAGGACTCATTCTCCACTTGGGATAGGCAGGTTCCCTAGAGGATGTTTCTAAATGACTCTCTTTACAGTAAATGTTTCGCTAGCTATACAATGGATGGATCCATTTATGGTCATGGGCCCAAGAGGATAAACTTTGGTGAACCACTGACTTTTCCTCCAGCGCATCCAGCAGGTCAACATTTGAACATACCCATTGAAATATCTCGACATCTACAAAATTAATTGGGACATTCGGGTACACACATTTATTATCTCTAGACAATAAATCTCAATGACTTTGGTGATCATGTGACTTTTCATCAAACACCTTTATCAGGTCAAACTTTTACATTTGTCCAAAACATACGCAACTCATTAAAACACATTATAACCAGGCTAACTTGGAATTGAAGAACAGCTGGTGCCACTGGCTTCTGCAAAATGAACACTTAAAATTCAGTAACAATGTATGTAGCTACAGGTTATTCCATAAAAATGTCATATGAGTATTTGCAGATGTCTTAATTGCAGTGTGGACAATTTCCAAGTTGCCATCAAGCCCAATAACCACTTTCACGGCTTTCTTTTTGGGTCTGTGCTGTAAGTTATTTATCCTTGTGCTGCAGAAATTTGAACCTGTCCTAAGACTTGTTATGATGTTCCTCCACCCTCTCTCACTTGTTCTTTCTCCCCCCCACCCTCCTTCTCCTCCTCTCCTTTCCAGCAACTCTTATTTATGATCATTACCTTGACCTGCACCAACCATCACTAAAACACTCACAGGCTTGTAAATCACTGGAGTCCCCCCCCCCTCGGTTACATAAACAGCATTTAACAAATCTATTGAGGAGGCGATGTAGGCTTAAGGGGCACTCATCAAACAGTCATTGTCTTTGTTTCTTTGGGAATATTAAGAACATGTTTTTGATGTTTGGTGGTGGTTTCACTATTTCCATTTATTGACTTAATTTATTCATCCGAGAGAAAATGGACTATAAAAGCAATGCTTATAGTGGTTTTCTAGGGAAACATTATCAAAGGGAGAATGTGTCTGAGTAAAAGCTTTTGTTGCACTGACGCTGGGCGATTACTTGTTACTTACAATTACTTACTTATTACTATATTATTACAACTACTGGCTTGTTCTAAAGCTTGATTGATGGTTCTGCAGAGTCTCCACGCAGAGCTTCCACCGTAGCCTGCGTAAGTGGCCTGATGTTTGTGTGTGTGTGGGGAGTGGGTGATAGAGCGAGGGAGAAAGTGAGAGAGTGACGGCGATTAGCTTTCTGTAGCAGGAAAAGTTAACCCTCTCCTTGATTTCATGTTGTTTATGGAGGAGGAGAACCAGGAAATGAGTCGAGGGAAATGCAACGTTCCCATCCATAGCCGAGCGACCTACGACGTACGGCGTGTAGCTACATTTTTTGAAAGGTGCACATCAGGCAATGGTGTAGGGTCCGGCGTAGGTTTGTGTCTCAACGTACCTATGTATGTAGCAACGGCGTAGATTTTATGCAGAAGTAAAAGGCTAGGCAGCACGGTGGCTAAGTGGTTAGCACTTTTGCCTCACAGCAAGATTTGAATTCAGGTCGTTTTTGGAGTTTGTGGAAGTTTGTATGTTCGCCCCGTGTTTAGGTGAAATAAAACATGGTTATCTTCCCACCATAAAGACATGCATGAATGCTACGACTAAAGTTGCCAAAATAGCCGATTGGCTAACACTGCCGGATTTACAGAAATGTTGATTAATGTGTAATGTCCTAATCAAATAAAAAATAAACAAATCATCTCTGCCTAACTCTGTAGGCCTGTGCTTAAATGGGGGTGGCAGTAGCTCAGTCTGGAGGGTTGTCGGTTCAAGTCCCCGTACGGATCAGGAGCTGGAGAGATGCTACTTCACCTCCTGGGCACTGCCAGGTTCCCTTGAGCAAGGCACTGTACCCCCCCCAACCGCTCAGGGCGCTGGTTAAGCTGGCAGCCCACTCACTCTGACATCTCTCCATGAATAAGCCTGAGCATGTGTGTATTTCAGGCCTGTGTGTAGTGATTACTAACAAACAGAGTGTAAATTGTAATTTCCCCACTGGGGATCAATAAAAATATAAATTTTAATTAACTTATAAATCCCAGTTTAGGTTGTCCAGAGTGACATGCAGAACAGCAGCGTAAATAACTGTAAATAAGCAGTTAGGAGGTTCAATGCCTTACTCAAGGGCACTCCAAGAGGATGCATCGCTTTTGATGGACACATTGATTACCTAACTATGATTTATAGTGCGTTCCATTTCTACTCGGAAGTTGGATTTTCCGAGGTCAAAGTTAGAAACACGCCCCCTGAATTCGGATTTGTGAGGTCGGAACTCCGACAACCAACGAGTACCCCAAGCTCAAAATCCAACGTGGATGCCTCGTATATGAACAGTTGTGAAAGCTGTAGTAACACACAGTTATAAGCACTTCACTTCAGTCATACACGCAGTCCTGTCCAACTTCTATCTGTGGACATGTTGGTACGCTGTTGGTATGCACAAAAACAGCGTAATGCGTTGTTATTAACTGGTATTGCTAACAATGGCTAACCTAGATAGAGCTAATAAAAACATGCATGGAATGGTGAAGACCACAAAATGCAAGGTCTTCCAGCCAGTAGTTGAATCGGGGACATTGCAGTCACGTGAAATTATGTACCGTATTTTAGGGAATAACATACCTTTCTCAACTCATAAAGTTAGATACAATATAATTTTTTTAGGCCCATAATTATTTATATTCTCTAAAAGTGATAAAGTGATTAGATTGATGATTGATTGATGACACACACACACACACACACACACACACACACACACACACACACACACACACACACACACAGACACACATACAAACACACCCACACACAAAAAAACACACACAAGCATGCATGCAGGCCCACAATTATTTACATTCTCTAAAAGTGATAACACACACCTGACACACACACACACACACACACACACACACACACACACACACACACACACACACACACACACACAGACACACATACAAACACACCCACACACAAAAAAACACACACAAGCATGCATGCACGCACACACGCACACGCACTAACACACACACACACACACACCCACACACACCTACACACACACACACACACACACACACACACACACACACACACACACACACACACACACACACAGATAAGACATCAAAGCAGCAGGCAGATTTACAAGACACTGCAGAGGGCCTTTAAAAAATACTGCTGCATAAATGTTTATGCAGCTCTCTCCATGTCAGGCACTAGGGGGAGGAGAGCATGGCAGAGCAGCGCAGGAAGAGACACTTTGGAAATGAATTGCCGCCTATGAATCTGACGATCTATTTGCATTTTTGTAAGGGAGGCCCTGTAATAGCTGTAAATGGTTGACGGCATAAATCTGTCCTGTTTAGTGAGGCCCCACGGCTTTGACAGGTGCACTCTGGAGATCTTTGACTGGGAATACAGTGAGCGGGCAGGTGTGCACAGGGCTTTTGGGAGCCATACTGTAAAAGGCAGGTGGCTTTAGCAGGAGTGTCCATCAAACAGCTTATATTACAGCTGAAGCCACATGTGCAAAACTTAAACTACAGTCTGCACTGCAGCAGTTCTCGTGGACCAAACACTGTTCTTTGTTATGCATACATTACTAGAGTAATTAAAATTGGTATATTCTAAAATCTATATCTTTTCTTTAAAGAAACTATTGAGTAGTGTAAAGTCACTCAAAGTGTTCAAACTGTAAAGATGAGAAAGTTAGTATTTTCTGTATTGGTGTTTGACGCTAGTGTTTTTACTCTCAGTGTGTTCTGAGTGACAGTGTGTGTTATCTCAGTGAGGAGTGTTCATAGTGTTGCCTGCACTGAGCCTGTTTTGAGACGTGTGTTAACCCTCATGATGTCCTTGGGTCAAATTTGACCCATTTTCAAAGTTTTTTAAAATCAGAAATATGTTATGTTGAAATAAGCAGAGAAAATGTCGAGAAAAAAGTGACAAAGAGTTGGGAAAAGCGTAAAACAATGTTGAAAAAAGGGATGAAAAAGTGACCAAAACATCTGGAAAAGCTAGAAAAACGTTGAGACGGGACAACAAAAGTTTTTTCTGCTGTTGACGGGAAGGCAACACGAGTTGTGTTGCTTGGAATGAGTTTTGCAGCTGTTTTGCTGAGGTGACTAACGTCTAGGTGTATATACTGACATACTGAGCATTTAGCCTATTACAGAATGCGTACAGTAAACACTACAGATCACAAATCAGCTAAATATGTTATCCATAAATATATAAGACTGACCATCCCAGCAACATGAGCCAGCTCCATCTCAACCTGACCTCATCAAAAGAAATTCAAAAATATGTATATCAGAATTTACTTTATTGTCATTGTAAGTACAACGTGCTCCATGGTGCAAACATAAAAACACACATATTACACATGTTACCATGCCAACCAGTACGCCAGTTCTCATGGTGATCTCCCGATAATGTTGTGTGTGTGTACGTGTCAGTGTGTGCACACGGAAATATTCAGTATTGAAAGCCAACCATTCCACCACCCTAATATTTCCCTGCCTGTGGGTGCCGATAGCGTGCACGTGTCTGAGCGGGTGTGCACGTGTCACTAAACCTCGGTCATTGGGTGTGGGAGACTATAGCAGATCTTTGATCAGAGGGTGGAGCGTTGGTGTTGTGTGGCTAATCCAGTATGCCTTTTGGACCCATGCCCATGTTTAAATACACACTGTAGGGTAGCCCAGGAGACACACACACACACACACTGAAAAACAAAGGTACAATATTTCACCTTTGAACACTGAAAAGGAACTATTATAGATTTTTATGATTGCTATCACAATTTGTTCAATACTTTCAACAACTTTCCTAAACTCTTAACACAACACAACATCTGTCTGTGTAGGCTATACAATTAACACATTTCTTGTGGCTTTGACACAAAATGCATGCAAAACCTAACTTATGAGCTAAAGTCCCAGTGAACAGCTGTTCATATTGTAAATTGAAACACAAATATATCCCTGTATTTTACACTATCCCATTGTTACTGTAAATGAGAGAAACATCTGATTGAATAGATCAATCACAGCTGATTTCCATCCAGGAAACCCACTGAGGTTCTTTCAATCACATGACCATCTGTTTTTATATCTATATGTAACAGAAAGTGAGTGTTGTAATTTGGTTTCAGTAATCTTTGCTCTCAAAGTCAAATTCCTTGTTTATTTACGCAAACCTGGGCAATTCTGATTCTGATATGTTACAGCAGTACACACAGTGACAGAGGACCTATGTGGGCTGATGTTGTGTGGAAAAGGAACAATACAGTAAAGAAAGTAAGAAATCATCTTTCCCTTTATTATATGGCTACTGCATGGTATCTACTTGATTTGCCTCGACTCTACTCGCCTTTTTTGGTTTTCCATTATGAAAAAAAGTCCCTGGTTGTGGATATAGACTACTGTTGCTGTGCCTTGTGTTGGAGTAAGTTTTGCTTTATGAATACCAAGTTTTATGATCAGAACAGGGTCTGACTCACCAAAGTCTTAGGAACAGCTTTGTCTTCCTCCATCTGAGGAATAGTTAGCAAGGAATAGTTTCCTTGTTGACCATTTCAGCCCTTCAGCCCTGTTGTATTACATTACTGAACTGCACAAAGCACTGATGTAGATGTCCATATTAGTGGGACTGTAGTGTCCTCTCTATAGCTGAGCCAGAGAGCATCAGGGGCTGGCAGCGCGGTCCGGGCCACCCAGAGCGATGAATAAACCTGGGACGTCAAACAAACACAGAGGTAGGATAAATATTTCAAACCACAGCAAGACAAAAGAGAAGAGAGACGTAACAGGCTGAGGTGAGAGGGACAGTATGCGATAAGAAGACAGAAGAAAGTGAAAAAGAGGAAAAAAGTGTCAATGACTAAGCTTGTGTGTAGTAAATGTGTACCTGTATGTACATAGGTGTGTGCATGTGTGTGTGTATTTTTAGGGTGAGTATGTCTTCAAGGTTTTATGGGTCAAAACCACAGATCCTGACATATCAGTAAATATGAAGGTGCGTGTGTGTGTGAGTGTGTGTTAGTGTGTGTGAGTGAGCATGTGTGTGAGGTTACATTTTGTTTTTATCACATGTGGCTATCACATTGGTGTATACAGTAAAAATACAGGAAAGAACCTGAGAGTTTGAGGATTTCCCAAGGTCTCTCTATTTCCAAGGTCCCTCTATCGAACAGACACATAGCACACACACACACACACACACACACACGCACACACACACACACACACACACACACACACACACACACACAAATGTTAGGCAATGTCACACACATTGTCCTATGTCATCTTTACATCTCACTTTCCTTCTCATTAAAAATACAGAAAATACATTAACATACAAAAACATCCGAAAACACACAGACACACACACACACACACACACACACACACACACACACACACACACACACACACACACACCTTGTGTGGTAATGTGGTTGTTTTACCTGTTAAGTTATGCCAACACAGACAACAAAACCCTCTTTCTGTCCCTGAGAGATCACTTCACTGCTGACTAGACATCTTTATTTATCCTGTTGGTTCTGTGTGTCACTATGTCTAAGTGGATCTGAATCTGAATGTACCAAGCTTACTCAGTAGCAGCTCGGATCATATTGTGCGTCATTACAGTAACAGCATAGGAAATTAGTAGCCTCTGAAAAATGTACACGGATATCAAATTTGTGATAAAATGAGTCTTCTGATCTTCTGTGGCATATTGCCTATTAGGGGCATAGGTAATTAAAGCTATTTAAATATCAATTTATATAGGTCCTCTCCCAAATGATCCCCGACCTGATGGAGAGATTTTCTTCTGGTTAAAGTCCTATTTTCTCAGCCTACTCCACTTCTCTAGTGTTAAGACACTCTCCACCAGTCATTTTGTCTGCCGCCGCAGCATATACTGTATGTACACACACTTAAACACAGATAGACGGGCAGGCAGACAGACAGGCAGACACACAGACGCACACCTGTCTCCGAGTTGATTTGTTTGTTTGTGTATCAGTAGTTTACAATGAAGAGCCGTTGTTGTGGGACTGTGTGAGCGGTGGTGGTGTTGTGTTGCCGCTGGCTTCCTGTCTGTATTCTACCAGCCTGTTTCCTGTGTGCGTTTGCCTCCATGACAGGACGCCTACAGGCTTCCTCCCCCAGATTAGTGTGTGGCTCTGCTGATAAAAGTGTAGTGGCACTGTGTGTTTCTTTCTCTCTCTCTCTCTTTCTCTCTCTCTCAATCTATTACTGTTTTACATGTTCTTTTCTTCTTCGCTATCTGACTCCATTAAAAGTTTTGCGCACTTGCACACCATCACCCATGAAGTGGTTTGAAAGTTGATGGCCATGTGAACATATTTATCTTTCTTACTATTTTATATACTGTATGTATATAATTGTCTCTAGAACTGTACACCCCCCCTTTCTTTTGCACTACTTATATTTTATGTTTTATTTCATGTTATATTCATCTCGTTGACACTGGAAAGGGGTTGCTTCAATCTTGTTGTACAGGTATAGTGCATAATGACAATAAAGCCATTCTAACCTCTCTCTCTCCCTCTCTCTCTCTCTCTCTATACATATATATATATATATATATATATATATATATATATATATATATATATATATATATATATATATATATGTATACATGCACACATCTATCTTAATGGAAGCTAACAGAGATGGACAGAGGACAGAGGGTCTGAGAGAAATAGAGAATATCTATCATATGGGGAGGGGAAGGGTTTAAGCCAGATAAAGGGACTGAAGACAGACTGAGAGAGGAGGGTAAAGGATGGTTTTAAGATGACCAATAGTAGGCATTCTTCTCAGAGTTTTTTCTTTCCCTTCATGCAGCGAGTTCCTCTATCATTCGGCCCTTTCTGCCTCGGCAAACAGATTGCTTGGCCTTGGATAGAGTGAGTGTGCTCAAGTAGATGGAGCGTTGGAGGAGGGAGATAGAGAGACACAGATACTTTGCCCTGATTTATGAACCTGTTTCTAGGCCACCACCTTCACGTAACACCCTACAACTTCCAATCTCCCTGTCTTCTGTAAGGTTTAAGGAGTCATTGCCCTCTCTTGTACATTGGTGAACCAGCCTTAGATGCTTCAACGTCAGCTTGTGTGCATACAAAGAGCTCAAATCTTGTTGTGAACAGTTATGGTTAACTATCGTATTGTTTAGTTACTATTCTGAATTATTTTAGGTTTCCTGGGAACCAAAACTTGAAACATTGCTTGGAATTCCCAACAAAGAGAGCCTGCATGTCCCTGACTCCAGAAAAATGCTGTTTACTCTCTTGCTCACCCTTCTCACCCTGCTGTGGCCCCATTGGCTGTCAGCGGGGCCATTCATCCTGGGAGCGGCCAATGAGCGATAGGCCCTGGCTCCGAGTTAAGCCAATCAAACTGCACAAAACGGTGACATTGAGGGAGATGCTGGGAATAGCTGGGCTAGTGTTTATGGGCTCCTGCCTGTCTGACAGAAAGCAGAACCCCTTGACATCAGAAAAAAAAGCAATTAGGCAATTACACCATCTTGTCCTATAAGGATCCCACATCACACTTGTTTTCTTAGCCTCCATGTGGGCCGATAAGGGACAGCCGCCACCACAGCTGAGGCAGAGCTGAGAAATGGTCAGTGGAAGGACCTGTGGAGGATGGCAGAGAAGAGGAATGGAAAGAGAGATGGAGACAAGCCGGAGGGATAAGAACGGGATCAAGAAGTAGTGATGGGCAGAAGGGGAAAGACAGGGGAGGGAAGGGGGGGTAGAGTTGAGAAAGTCAAGGAAGATGCCTGTTCAGGGTAGAAAGACGAGTTCTTTGACTAAAATCAGAAGGTACATGCTGAAGGTTGGATTTGAATCTTGACTTCATAGTTTGAATGGTGGAACAAAGGTGATCGGCACAATTTACATACATTATACCAAGTAAAAAAAAATGCCATGATGACAGATTGTTCAGATAACAACAGGGACTTTATCAGCTTACTTTAAACGTAGGTACTATGCATTAATTTTGTTTTAGCGCCCATGGTGCGCCCACACAGGTGTCACCCTATGTGCTGTGTGCTGTGCTTACACTTCAGTCATTTGTATTAGGACATGTACAAAAATATGATTAAGCTCCACCTAACTCAAACCAGAGCTCTGATGTGCATTTGATCTGTCCCCATACTCACTGAACCTACTAGGTAAAACAATACAAACTCTTGTTTCACTTGGGTGGGTGTTTTTATGTACCAGGCAAGAAGGGAAACTTTCAGGTTCCATCTACACTACTGTGTTTTCATTTTTAAGCGGCATTTGGAGAATACAAATCTCCATCCACACAAGAGTTTTAGCTCCAGTAGCAGAACTGACAAGTTGGCAAACTGTAACTGAAAGGTATTATATGTAAATGTAAGCCTACTTAACTGATAGGACTCGTTTCCAAAGGTCTCTTTTTCTGTCCATCCAAAACTACAAAGCAAGTATGGAGATTTCAAACCAAAATAGGGGCAGCAGTGTTCTCCATTTTAGGGGCTTAGAAACAAAACATATTTGTTTTTAAACCAAAATGTAATGTAGATGTAGCCCTAAATTAAATTGTTACTAATTCCTCAAATCACAAACTGGGTTCCTCCTTTCTCTTATGTTGAATAAAGCAGCTGAACTTCATAAACATCTTGTCATGGCATGTTCTACAATTCTCTCTCTGCATATTTGAGAAGATGAATGAATAGAAAAGATGCACACACTGGATTCAATCATAAGAACCCCATGTACATGTTAATTCTCTGATCTAGGTTATAAAGTCATGGTGGTGTGGATGCTGAGTCACAGAGGATCAAACATGGAGCTGGCAATAGACCAACCAGTAACCAATCCATCTCACTGCAGTGAGGACCAGGACACCTGGGTGGTCTGGCATCTCTCACCCAATCTCTCCTTTTATGTCTTTCTTTTCCTCCTCTGCTGTTCGTTGCTCCTTCACTCTTTCGCCCCCTTAAATTTCTTTCTATGCATTCTCTCTCCTCTTGCTCTCCATGCCTCCTTTTTTAAGCATTCATTTGTCAAGCAAGCCTATCCAACTATCCAACTGCACCACAACAACCTCGCTAAAAGTCATTAAAAAAACAGTGCTCCTTCATTTTTTTGCCTCTCCTCCACCTCCTATCGTCCACAACTTTCTCTTTGTTTCAAAGCCAGTTATTCTCTTTTTAAGTATGCCATTGAGAGACACATAAGATCCTCTAAGACCATTTCAAATCTAATAAACAATTGTCAAGTGAGAGGGAAAGCAGAGGGAGCACGAGCCACTTTAAAAGCACATCAAAGGCCAGAGGAAGGAGAGGCATGAGGATGGGAAACGTGGATGGATGACACACACACACACACACACACACACACGGATATGGGGAAATGATGTTCAGAAATAAGTTCAAACACTGTTATTTCTGCAATAGCAATTAACATTCAGAAAGGACCTCGCCATATAGTCATGTTTTGTTGGTGGTGGATTCAGCTCTTCAGATGGGTTCAAATTGCCTACCTAAGCATGAGGGATGAAATCCAGCTCAGTTTAATCTGATTGATATCAGTCTCACTGTAAACAGTTTACTCTCCTACAGCTGTATCAAAGGTACATTAAAGGGACAATTCAGCGATGTATTAACCTTACGTCTATCTATCAAAATGAGGGATATGGTGTGAAAAAAGCCTCCAGTTGTTTCCAATGTTCTCTGTGTCTTAGCTGCAAGACTCTGCTCTACTTCTGTCCTATAGTGACGTCACTGGTGCATGGAAGAACTACAGAGTGCTACTTTAGCTTTTGCAGCTGGGGGCACAATGCTGTTCACAGATGTCACAGATGTTATTGATCTCTTCTCTTCTTGTATGCAAAATAGCTATGTTTTAATCAGCAAGAGGATGTTTTGGATGAGATTTTTTTTTTTTTACAGTGTACATTTTACAGACTGACTGGTGCCTACATTACCCAATGCAGCTCAATTTCCAACAGCCCAGTCAGAGATTTGGGGGGTGTTTTGCTAGTAGCAGCTAATGTGGCTTTGGGCTGCTAGCCTGAAGCAGATATGAGGAGTGGACTCAAGAGGTCTGGGAAGCTCACTCCTCCCCCCCTAATTTCATTTTCAAAATGAGTATTCTTCAGCCCCAACCAACACAAATGACATCACTTGAGGTAATTTGTCAGATTTTCACACAGCTCCC
Source organism: Etheostoma perlongum (assembly GCA_026937815.1). Lineage (NCBI taxonomy): Eukaryota > Metazoa > Chordata > Actinopteri > Perciformes > Percidae > Etheostoma > Etheostoma perlongum. Next base: position 27,646,079 of record CM049377.1, on the reverse strand, counting down.
TCTGGACACAAGATCCACATTTGAACCCTTGTGTTGTCTTCCCCGTCGACCATGCAACGTTTTTTGGCGTCAAAATTTAAAATTAAAACTTTTTTTTATTCATCTTTTTTCAACACTATTGTCGCTTTTCCCAATGTATTTTACTCCACACTTTTTTTCCCGCTGTTCTTGATAGATAGATAGATAGATAGATAGATAGATAGATAGATAGATAGATAGATAGATAGAAAGATAGATAGATAGAAAGATAGATATGTATTGATCTAAAAAAATGGGAAATTATGGTGTTACAGATGCACACGTACATCAGTCACACAGCACAGAATATAAATTAATAATAAAAAATACATTTATACATTTATAAATTAAATACTATTATAAAATATACATGCAATATACATAAAATTATAATAATAATAGGAATAAAATATAAGAACAAATATTTAAATATACTGTATACAGGATGGGGAAACAAAATGTGCAACTGCTTAAATAGTATGCTAAAATGCATGCTAAAATGTAAATAAATTAATTGTGCAGGTTGCACTTATTGCAGTATTAGTATAGTATAATATATAGTATAGTGTAGTATTGTGGAGTCTCAGGGTCTTATGTAGCACCCAGTGATGATGTGTTAAAGAGTTTTATTGCCTGTGGTAGGAATGATTTACTTGCCACTTTTTCTGACATTTTTGAAGCCTTTAATGTACTTGTGAAGAGCGTTGTACTGAATCATCCACATTTTTTTTTGACAATTTGGTTGTAAGAAACCCAAGTTTCAGAAATAGAAACTTGTTGAAAGCGGGTTAAATTTGACCCGAGGACAACAGAAGGGTTAAACAACTTCTTTCACGTAAACAAACATTGATAATGCCCATCATTTGCAGAACAGGTGGATGCCTGGAAAGGAATTTTCCTCTCACACCTCCACTGCCTCAGACCCCACCGGCCCCCACACCCAAATCTCACCCCTGTTTGTGCTGGAGGAGCCAGGCTGGCTGAGACAGAGGGAGCCAACCCTCGGAGGAGGTGGAAGAGGGGAAGGGGAGGGGAGGGGGAGAGAATTGGGAAAGGAGGGAGATAAGTCAACTTCACAGCCCGTGACATAAATCACATCAAGACATGACAGTAGGACATTGACCAGGACCACTGATAAAGCCCAGCAGGGAGGGAGAGAGAGGGAGTAAAAGAGAGAGGAGCAGGAGCAAGATGAGGAGGAGGAGGAGGAGAAGAAGAGGCCCTTTCAGGTTATTATTACCCCTACAAACTCCCAATCTCTAGCGATCAGTGGTCACTAATGAGCGAGTCCTAAGAGGTTCCACAGTGAGTGGGTGGGTGGCATTGTTTAATACAGCTGTCTGCTTCTGCTGCCATCCATTGTCACAAGGAGGTTGGTTGTGTTATTGAGATGGGGGGGAGGGAGGGGGGAGAGACTCATGAGCTCATAGTCTGTGAAGAAAGATTATCTGTGAGGTGATTAGATGGTCTGGAAAATGGGTGTCGATTGACACAGATGCTTTGTGTTATTGGGTAGGACAACTGAGTCCACTTCTGTAGCAATGCTTTGACAATAATTCATAGGACATCATCGGCCATTAGTCAAAGGCCGTCATCAGGTTTTAAGAAACACTCTAATGAAACCCATCCACATGTCACAGAACATATGAAGCTTGGTGATGTAGTGACTCCTCGCAGGGCTAGTTGATCAACTACTGCAGCTAGCGAGCTAACTCATGACTCAGGGCATGATCGCTCCAATTCAATATGCATATCTACCAAGTTAGGGGGTTGCGGATTTCCTGGCTCCACCCTACGTACTTCTGCTCAGTTGTAATCTTTCTTCAGTACTCCATCTTGGTTTGCGGTTTGTTCGCGGGTTTCTTAAAAACACACCCTGCGTATACTCATATTTATATAAATCGTCCTTTACCATTGTGTTGTCTTCCCGTCAAAATTGAAAGTCAACACTTTAGTTGACGCTTTTTAATCAAGTCTTTTTTATTTTTTACTTATGTTTCTGTCCTTTTTTTCAATGTTTGTCATTTGTCGTAAACCAGTTCTTTTTGGAATTTATAGTCAATAACCTCATTTATAGGAAATTATACCTAATGTTTGAGTTAGAAAAGCAGAAATTAGGAATTATTTAGACTAAAATTAAAGGAATGTATGTTGATGGATAATCACAGACAGGAATATGGCAAATTTTACTCAATACTATTTCGAAACCACTTCAATTTGTCTTTCCAATTGCTATAAAATTGAAAGAGACACCCCAAAATGTATGAATGTAGAGATTTATACTTGCCAAAGAAGGAGACCAAAGGAAGGTCTGGCAATGCGAGACTAGACCAACACATTTTCTGATTTAATGCCACTATTGGCAGAACAACATCATTTGTCTGTGTCTTCTAAAACTGTTACAAATCCTTTTTGAAAAATCTGTTTTATGATGTGACCATATAATGGCCAATGGTTGGTTAGTTTTAGGCACAAAAAACCCAGACTTGGTAAGTTTTTGGGAAAGACTGTGGTTTGGATCAACATAAGCACTTAGTCAATGTTGGGTGAAATTACAGCAAGGTTAGGGCACCTTCTGTCATCAACAACTTGTTTAAGAATTATTGGCAAAAATCAGTTTGGCTCAGGACTGCTTTTTGCTATCAAACTAAAGAACAATTCCTTTTTCAGTGCTCTCTTTGCATATGGGGATTTTTCTCCCTCAGCTTCTGTTCTCTCACTCTGTGGGCACAGCCAAAGAATGGGGATTTGTAAACTGTTTGACGGCTCTACATTTCTGCCGCATTACTGTTTACTTGAACGGCTAATTTGTTACAAAAACCAAACGTCTCTCTGTATACCGAAATGCCCTCCTTGGTTGCAGAAGGCCTGTACATCACTGCGACAGCCATGAAAAGCCAAGCAAAGAGTGAAGATGAGAAATAGGCAGGCCATCATTCTGATTCAGCTGTTGAAATTCATCATTGGCTACTGTACCAGTTGCAATAATGACACATTACAGCTGTGTCCAAAATTTCGGAAAAAGCTTCAAAAACGCTGCGAAAAACATCTGTGAAAACATCAATAAAGCGCTGAAAAAGTTCTACAAAAACATTGTAAAAAGTGACAAAACATGTGGAAGAAAACCTGACAAGAAAGGCCGGGGAAAGGGACAAATGTCGAAAAAGGACAACTCACTTTTTGACCTGGAAAATCCAAAAGTTGAATGGTCAATGGGAACACAACACAAGGGTTAAACGTACACATGTTCCACCAAAAGAAGTTCCTTCCCAAGGCTATTTTGCAGAGGCACCGTCGTTGTGTCCGGGGGCTTAGCGCCATTCAAGGCGATTGTGATTGGTTTAAAGAAATGCCAATGAACCAAAGCACATTTTTCTCCCATCACGGGGTGATGTGTGGACAAGCCAGACCCTCTTGTGTAGCGCTGTGGAGGAAGGTCTGGCTATGTGAGACTAGGGGAAATGCAACGCTACCAAGACACGGCCAAGCAGACCAATCACAGTTGTTTCAGGCCGTGTATCCGGAACGTTTTGTTACATTGTTTGAGAGGTGCACGTCTATGGTGTAGGGTATGGGATAGGATCCGTATCTCCACGTACCTACGTAATGTACCCACGGCGTTGACTTAACGCAGAAGTATAAATAGGCCTCAAGCCCACAGCCCCCTTGTAGACCTTATCAGAGTGATGTAAGGCTGGGCTATCTCTCTTTCTTCTCACCAGTAGGACACTGCTGGCCAGACTTGCTGCTGGAGACAGAAACTCTATTGACCCAACATTTTTACCGGGTTAAAATCTGGAAATGATGGTTTCTTCAGTGGTGCATGTTAGTCATCACTCGCTGGGTGATTTACTGGGTGAAGAGACAATGGTAACTCCAGGAGTCAAATATTAATATGTGTGAATTAAAGAGAGAGAGAGGAGGAGGGCTTGGTGATTGTGTTAGAGAATGTGTCTTTGTGTGAATGATACAGTGCATGTGTGTGTGTGTGTGTGTGTGTCTCTGCGTGATGTATTTGGGTCTGGGTCCCCCTGGGCAGTGGGGCCTGCTGCCTGTCAGGGTGAGTGGCCTTATCTTCCCCAAACATTTACTTAACCCTTTGTCTTACAGGGCCCAGGACAATGAGACAGGCACAAGGAATCCCAGCATGCACACACACACACACACACACACACACACACACACACACACACACACACACACACACACACACACACACACACACACTCCCTGATTACATAGAGTTGTCTCCCCTCTGCCCTGCACACGTTCTGGTCATACTTCACCTCTTATAGACATTAATACCAATCAATCATCATTACAGCATATCCTTAGCTGTCATATCTATAACATGCAGTGCATGCTGGACTTCAGTCATACACATGAAAAGAGAGATCTCCCTTATGACAGTGGTTCTCCTATGTGTGATGTTAGCTGTTTGTTTTGTGAAAATGAACCAAATGTACAGGTTTGATTTAGACTTCAAACTTAAGATGTTTCAAACAAGTGAATCTTATACTCAAGTGTGATGATTCCACTAAATTTCTCAAACACAGACGAGAGTGGCGTGGAGAGATATAATAAATGAATCAGGCTTTGATGAACATGAAAAGCATCATTGAAACACTAAATGAATGAATGTGAAAAGGAGCTTATACAGCTGTTCTGACAGATTATAGTGGCCCAACCCCTTAATTAGACAGTTCATGTTAAAGTGATTTTTATTGAAAGGTTTTTCTAATATATATAGTAGACACAGAATTGTGCTCAGCTCAATAAAATATAAAATCCACTGAGACAACCAATTTACAAAATCCAGAAACAAAGCGAGATCTCAGGGTCCCATGCTGCCAAGTTGGAACAGAATGTGAGGGTCTGTAGCCAAACAAGCCAACGACACTTTTCATCACAGTTAGAAACCGGACTCATCTCCTTGTTTCCTTCCCTGTACATAGTACTGGTGAAGTCCAAGCTGTGAGGCATGAAACCGATTTTATGGTTACAAGACCCAGTTTTAACATAATTGGGCCATTTGTTTGTCTTGTTCTGGCCGAGCTGACTGAAACTATTTATTTCTTCTTTTCTCGGCTGCTGTAAAGACAGTTATCTGTATGTTTAGCTGATGTATGAGAAGAATGCAGCAATCAGCCTTTGTTTCTGTGTCAGCTGACAGGAGGTAGGATGGAGGATTAGGTAAGTGTGTGTGTGTGTCTGCGTGTATGCGTGTGTGTGTGCTTATCCTTCACTGACTTGCTTGAAAGCCTAAAGCCTGCTTAAAGTCCAATGTTTGAGGGTTAACGAGAGTAGATATTGTAGATACAGTTATTTCCTTCAGATTTCACAGTAACACTACTGTAAATTATTTTTTACAGTAGAATGCTGTAAAGTTACATTACAACTTTGTCAACATGACAAAATCATAGTGGTCTAAGTAATACAATTGAAGTCAGAGCAGTCAAAACATAACTGTAAAAAAAGATCACAATATAGCCACTAAAGTATTATATATTTATATTTTTATATTTTATATTATATATTTTATATTTTTATATTTTTATATTTTTGTGTTGACAGTGTAAAGGGGTTGCTTAAATCTCGCTGCACAGGTTGTGTATAATGACAATAAAGGCATTCTATCTATTCTATTCTATTCTATTTTTATCTTATCTCATGTTGTGTTTAATTGTTTTGTATTTTACAATGAATACATAAAATACTGTAAATGGACGTACAGTACCTTTACTGTAAAAATAATTCACAGTAATTTGCTGGCCAACTGTTGCCAGTAAGTTACTGTAAATGTTTTAATTTATAACAGTGTATAGAGAGAATTTGATTCATGGTTCAGCGTCACTTTTTACAACCTGCTTTTAAAGGTATAGTGCACACTTTCTGATGCCCCCCTTGAGGAATTCTAAGTATAGCTACAACACAATGCAAGCCTTTGGTGACCCTGCATTAGACTTACTGCAGTAACTGGGTTTCAATTCTTTTAATTTATTTGATATTGAGCGATGGTGGTATCTAAGCACATGCTTAGATAACCGCATTGGCTCTTTAGTGACTGAACAGGACACTGCTGCTGTGTTTACTGTCACACATTCACAGTGATACAAAGTGGTCATTTTGAGTTGTTTCTTAAGTAACAGACGAGGGGAAACACATAGATCTGTTACTGAAACAGGACTTCCTGGATCTTGTTTCATCACTTCCCTAGTAGTGAAACAATATGCCCACACTAGTCTTGCTTTGCGAGACCTTCCTTCACATCGCTGCGGAGGAGGGTCTGGCTAGTCCACACAGCATTCCAGGATGGGAGAAAAACATGGTCTGGTTTATTGGCATTTCTTTAAACCAATCACAATCAGCATGGGCGTCGCTAGGCGCCGGAGAGAGCCACGGTGCCGCTGCAAAATAGCCTCGGCAAGGAACTTGTTCTGGTGGAACATGTGTACGTTCAAAGGTTGATTAGCTAGCTGTCTGGATTTACCCTGCAGAGATCTGAGGGGCAGTTAACCATAGTCCTCAGAAATCCACTGTTTAGAATGCCAACACTGAGAAAGCCGAAGGTAACGGACATCCGGACGAAAAGAAGGACATACGGCAGAATTTCCTGCAGCAACGGAGCAATCTCGGAAGCCATACGTCGTGGATATAGACTAGGCCACCACTAATGCTGGCCCTTGCATTTTTATTTTATTTAAAAATAAGGAAATCTATGAACTCTTGATCCCAAATGGAAGATGAGTGCACTAAGAAAAGGAGTCAAGACAAAAAGAAAAGTGCTCAGTCCTCCATAATCAAACAAATCATGATTAAAAATACATCACAAAAGTTCTGGGTGGGATCTATGAATCCATTGCTCCTCTTCTTTCAATTGTATCTTTCTTTCTTTTCAATGACTTCCAATACTCAGCTGAACAAGGAATGTATGGCTTCAGTTCAAATTCAAACTCTCTCTCTCTCTCCCTCCCTGGGTAACCTAGCGGCTCAACTTGGATAAACCCACTGCAGCCAGTCAGTCTTTGGTCTGCGCATTCTTTCCCTCGTGGAAATCAATGAAATAAATAGGGTGCATCTCAGCGCAGGAAACAGAGGGGAGGCTGCCCCGCGGGTTATCCAGAGTGCACATTCAGAAGCTCAGACAGAAACAGATGAGTCAGAAAGACGGATGAAGGTAGGGACGGAGAAGTAAGAGAGAGAGAGGGAGAGATGGCAGCTGACAAAGGCGGGGGAGAGAGAAACAGATGAAGTAAAAGGAATGGAGAAAGAGAGACCAGGGGATGAACTTAAGGCTTGAGGCTTACTCAGTCTAAGGTTTTGCAATAGAGATTTGAAAAATAAATAAATGAAATGAATATAAAAAGCAAAGGAAATCACCAAATACTGGAGCAAGACACAAGTGTGTGGAAAATAACATACATAGATGGTGAATCCAAGTCTACTCTGACAGCAGACAGTACAGCGGGGGGGGAGGTTGGGGGGCTGAAGAGAGAGATAATGGAAAAGGATGAGAGAGAACTCCACGTGCAGTGCTTTACGACGGCTATTATGATCATTATTTAGTGCAGTGCTTAGATGCACGGGGCTGCAGCCGCGGGGATGACTTCACCAACTAGAGCTTCATCAGAAGATCAAACACAGTGCCTGTCGGGGCCGCTGGCAACACACCGTACACAGCTTAACTCCACTGATGGATCTTCAAAGTGTAAGAGGAGAATATACACAAAGGTAATACAACAGCTTTTCTGGTGCAGACCAAGAACAAAGGCAACGCTGGCAGAAAAGTGTGACAGTAGCTAAGTTTCCATCCACTTGTCAATCGAATTATCTGAAGCTCGGTAATAAAAAACTCATGTGAATAAAGTGAAAGTGTGTTTTCATCCAACGGCTTTAAAGCAAATAAAACCCTAAGTGTAATGCTGATAAGAGCATTAAAAAAAAAACTAATGGGAAAAAAGAAACCAAGGGACATTTAGAATAGATAAAAATGTGCAATTAACTATGACATTAATCGCAATTAAATATTTTAATCGTTTGACAGCACTCACTTTTAAACAATATGTATTTCCTTTTAACGTCAACGTTGCCTCTCATAGTATCTGCTGAGTCGCAACACGCTGATACTGAAAGTATTTCCAAAACATTCACTGACAATGTATTTCATTAGTTTACCTATATCTGTGCATGATTAATGTTTATTATGCTTGTGGTAAGGCACTCAAAGCACTTAATGCTATGAAAAAATGATAGTCTTGGTTAAATATTGAGAAACTCAGAAGTAACTTGAAGGAAGAGACTTTATTAACATTTCTCTAAAAATCACTAACCTTGACCAAGTCTTTAGGAGTCACAGTTTTGGAGCTATACAATTAAATTATGAGTGTGCTGTCAGGGTCAGAGCCTGGCCTGTGTCATGTTTATATTCAAAGTTTTCACATGACAGAAGCATTTATTACATTAACCTTTACATGCAAACACCTCCCAGCGGAGAACTGCACACACAGGAGTATAATTCTAATTTTAATGCTGGTGTCAAATGTCTGTCGATATGACGAGCCAAGATGGGGAGGACTTAAAGTTCTATTTTGGCATATTGTCAAAATGGAGAAGGTGTGAGTTGCCAAGATATCTTTATGTCAGTAAAACCTTCTTCTGTCATTACCAGCCTTGTACTTTCATCTGCTCTCACATAAGCACATGCTTTTTTTTCTCAGGTTAACCTCAATTTCGCCCAGGGGACATAGGCCTGCACCATTTTCAACCACATCCATGTGCTCTAGGTGGAGAGTTTAATTCTATTAGAGTCTGTGCCCTTTTTGATGAAAAGGACATACAGTATTTCAGTTTTTCTTTAGTGTTGCTCTGCCAGACCGTCCTGTACAGTGCTGCAAAGGAGGGTCTGGCTAGTCCTCACAGTATTCTGGGATGGGAGAAAAATGTGCTCTGGTTTACTGGCATTTCTTTAAACCAATCACAATCGTCAGCAGGCCCAGTGCCTCTGCAAAATAGCCTTGGTGTCAGGGAGATAGCAGAGTTGAAGGAATTTATTAACAAAAACTAAAAAAGTGAAACGTATACAGAGGTATGGAGGCAAAATCATACAAAAAAGCAAAAGACTTGAAGGCAAGGAAGCCAGACAACAAGACACGACGCAAGACAAAAGGCTGAACCCAAGAAAAATACATAAATACAATACACTGACAACAATCCGACACGTGACTAATGCTGCGTTCCAGACACAATTTTTAGCCTGTAAATTACGACGTTGAGTCACATCTCACGACTTGGTTGCGTTCCAGGCAAAGTCACAACAAACCCTTATAGCTAGCGTTAACGTTAGCTAGCGTCTACCTAACGTTGATGTTAGCAAGCGCTAGCTGATACTAGCAATTTCTAGTCTGCAACATATTTTGGGCTTAATTTTATAAACATAACTTGTAGTAGTACACAATTGTATGTGTATTGTTGTCTGCGGGGCAGACAATCAGACAGTAGGGAAAACACAAAGCAGGAAGTTAAGGAGAAATCAGAGACTACAAAATAAAACAGGAAAACCTACAACAGAAACTCACAACTGTGACATGGGGAAGGAACTTGTTTTGGTGGAACGTGTATGTTCAAAGGTTGTTTTACTCCGATTGGACAGATAGTCTAGCTAGCTGTCTGGATTTACCCTGTAGAGATCTGAGGACCAGGTAACCATAGTCCTCAGATTGGACAGATAGTCTAGCTAGCTGTCTGGATTTACCCTGCAGAGATCTGAGGACCAGGTAACCATAGTCCTCCGATTGGACAGATAGTCTAGCTAGCTGTCTGGATTTACCCTGCAGAGATCTGAGGACCAGGTAACCATAGTCCTCAGATTGGACAGATAGTCTAGCTAGCTGTCTGGATTTACAGAGATCTGAGGACCAGGTAACCATAGTCCTCAGATTGGACAGATAGTCTAGCTAGCTGTCTGGATTTACCCTGCAGAGATCTGAGGACCAGGTAACCATAGTCCTCAGAAATCGGCCAAAGTTTAAAAGTCCAACACAAAGAAAGCAGAAGGTAATGAGTGAAATCTGGAGGAAGTGGAACGTCGTGGACATTGACTACTTTAGCTTGAGCCTTCTTTTATGAGAATACCATTTCTTAAAAGTTTGTTGGGATATTGAGAAATAAACATCAGGCGACAGACTTCTTTCAATTGAAAGCATTTTGGAATTCAGTTATTAAAGTATTTTTGTATTGTTGATAGTTTTTTGGAATCCTTCAGAAACGGGCTTGTAGCCTACATACTGGACCCCTGCTGTCAGTAGGAAAACAGTTCTGGAGTCTCTGTGTGGAGGAAAAGACGTAGGCCCTTGCTGAGAGAGACCAGGCACTAGTCCATCTCTGATGAGTCAGTGACCTTCAGGCCAAACGGGAGGGGATTGTGTGTGTGTTCACATCCATGAAGTGTGAGTGTGTGTGTGTGTGTGTATTTGTTAAAAATACCAGCAGACCCTTGGAGCCTCAGCGCCGGCCGTCGCCGACGCCACCCTGACATCGACTCCGAGGTGGTGCTCTGAGAACCGTGAAGACGCCCACTCCGGAGGGCTGTACCTGGCACACATCACTCTGCACCTCTCTCTCTCTCTCTCTCTCTCTCTCTCTCACACACACACCCACATTCTTTGCCTTTTACCATTCTCTCTATTTCATCTGTATCTCACTTTTACTTTTACATTTTTTTATCCTTCATTCCCTTATTCCTCTTCTTTCCATCCCTCACATTTTACTCCAGATTTGTCTCCCTATTTCCAACATTAGTAGTGCAACATTCTCCACAATATGGTCATATCATGTTTATTAACTGAAACAACATTCTTCCTGGAGTCCCAAATACATAACATTCAGTGTAATAAATGACATAAAACATGGATTTGGAGATGGATACTATTTCCCTTAAGCTCCCAGTTCTATGTACTGCTTAGAACCAACTACGTTCATATATTTAGGAAATACAAATGCATTTTAACTTGTTGTCAGTAGGTTACTAATTGTTTGTTGGTGGTTTGCTGTTTGGTGTTGAGAGACTCATAAGTCAAAAAGTATTAACCCTCCTGTTGTCCTCGGGTCAATTTGACCTATTTTCAAAAGGTTCCCATATCAGAAATTTTCTTTCAAGCAAATTTTCACAAACTAAATAACGTGGATAGTTCCATAGAACTTTTTTTTTTACAAGTGAAATAATTGTTCAGTTCATTACTTTCATTAAATTTGGGTGTTTTATTCAATTTTATAGCATTTGAAAAAAATATATATAAAAGTAAGTTGAAAAAAGTTTCAAAAGCCCAGAAAAAATTGACAAAAACATTGTAAAGAGTGACAAAACACTTGGGAAAAAGTGACTAAAGCATCGGGGGAAAGCGACAAAAGTGTCAAAAAACAAAAAAGTTTAATTTAAAATTTTGACCCAGAAAACAAAAACGTTGCATGGTCGGCAGGAAGACTACACAAGGGTTAAGCTTAAGACATGTTTTTGTTTCTTTGTTTACTTAGTTATTGCACGGTGTGCTGCTCTATTATCTGAGCAAATACAAGTAGACCTATTGGATCCTGACTCGGTATCGGCAGATAGGCTGTTCAATACTTTATAAATCGGATCGGATCAGAGGGTCAAAAAAGCTTGTGACTACAGTATAATTTACTTTGTAATATGATTATGGGATGTAATGGGAAAAGGGTTTGTTAAAAGCCACCAGAAGCTGATCCAGGAGTATTTTAGATCCCAGAGGAGAAGATAGGAAACAAGAGAGGAGAGGAGAGGAGAGGAGAGGAGAGGAGAGGAGAGGAGAGGAGAGGAGAGGGAGGACACATTACTGTCCTATAAATATGTTCATTTTCAAAATAATATGGTGTAGTCTTTTTGTTTTCAGCTAATATTCTCCCAAATAAAGCATGTTATTGTTGCTGCTGAAACGTATGAGAAGGAAAATGTCACCTTTCTATCGTGTTTGAAATCACTTGATGGTAGTGTTGGAAAATGTGAGTCCTGTCATAAGTTCTAATTTACCTGTCTGGTGTTTTTTATATACATAAGTATAAGCTGAAATTCCCCCCTCCCCTCACACTCTGGGAATCAAGGTGTTAGCAAGAAATAGGATAGAAAAGTAGTTAGTTGGTTTACCCTCTGTAGTTGGGTCATAGTAGAGTATGTTTGCTGAGTAACAATGCATGCTGATCCCCAGGGGGTCACAGAGAAGAGAGGGGTGCCCCCTGTCATAGGCCATCATAAATTATCTCCACAACTACTCTTTGCTTTGACATGACATTTAATATGGATGTTTATTTAAAGTGCCCATATTATGAAAAAACTGGGATGAAAAAACTTATTTTGTGTCTATGGTGCTTTCACACATCCATGCTGTTTTGAGTGAGATACAAGTTTGTCTCTTTCGGAATGTCCTCTGCCTTCAGTCTCCGGGTGAGCTGACAAGGTGGCTAACCGTAGCATGTTAGCAATAGAATGCAAGCTTGTTCTCAATGCAAAACACTGCTAAAACACACTAGTTCACCATAATCTCCAAAAGAACTACTTCCTGTCCCTGTTCTGCAGGTATTCCACATGTGGCCCTCGTTTAGAAGAACTTTCACAGCTAATCCTGCCTAGTACCGACCAAAGTTGGAAAAACGGTTATTTAGCTGATGTGATCTTACCGAGCTACTGCGCATGTGCGACTCCCAACAAAGATAGTATAGAAATGAGACATCTCACTCTGTAGCTAAAACAGAGACCTAAACACAGGGTAAAAAGAAGAGCTGCAGCAAGGTACAGTACAACAAAAATGTGGTGTTTTATTGAAAATGAAACCATGTATACCTATTCTGGTACAAACTGAAAGATACAATTATGAACCTGAAAATGAGCAAAATATGGACGCTTTAACAAAGATACTAAGCACATTCATCTTTCCAAGAAAAAACCCACCACTAGTTTAACAAAGACGGCCTTTCCTATTGGACCAACTTTAAGGCAAACTTTACGTCTTCAGACACTTTCATAGTGTGGGGTGTAATAAATACAGTAAATCTTCTCAATGTGTCTTAATGAATAATATTTTAGGAATGTTATTTTGATTCATGTAACCATTGTCAACTCTTTCAGCATCACTGCGGTTACCTGATAAATAAAAGAAGAAGCTGCCGACACTTTGCTTTCTCTTTCTCAAGATTCCTCATCACTTCTCCAGTCTTCTTTTTGCCTCTCTCTCTTTCTCTCTCTCCCTCTCTCTCTCTCTCTCACCCTCTCTCTCTCTCTCCATTTATCTGCTCCTTTCACCGAGAGTAATCCACATTTCTCAATTCTCCCCTCTTGCTCCTTTTTTATTGCTCTCTCACTGTTCATAGATCTCCTCGTTCTCTCATCAAGTCTTCTTTTCACCCATTCCATTCAACACCATCCCCTCCCCCCCACCCATGGCCTTTCGTCCCACATCTGAGAAAGGGGGGATGTGGGTGGTGAAGGCACGGGGAGGGCCTGTGGGGGTTGAGTAAGCCTGGACTTGACCCCTGCTTTCTGGGCTCCGAGTAGTCTCCTCTCCACCCTGGGCCAATGACGAATTGAGAGATGGCTCAGCACACACACACACACACACACACACACACACACACACACACGCAGGAAGAGTGATCTCTTTTTACTATGCTACACTCCCACATGTAAAATACAGATAGCACTCATCTTTGTATTAAGTCTATAACAAACACACACACACACACACACACACACACACACACACACACACAGACATGCACAGGATTGCAGTCTGGGAAAAGGGAGACATAAAATCATGTGATGGATGTCCATTTGGGCGCCTTCTTACAAATCCATCCATCTTTACATCCACAGTGTGTACAGTGTGTGCAGTACAGCCCTTACTGTACACTGGGTTGTATAGAAGTGCACATACAGCATACACTGTAAACACACCAACGTATATGCTAAGTTGAAGTGCGGCAAATCCAACTTTTGGATGAATGATATTTAATTAGGTCATTTTTTATCATTAACACTGTGTCAGTCAGAATCAGTCTGGTAACTTAAAAAGCAGAGTTTATAGTTATAGATATAGCAAACTTGATGCTAAGTTACATATCCAGCAGTTACAGAGCAACATTGAGCTTAATTTGGAATTGTGTTTGTGACCAATTGGTAAATGTAAGTCCAATATTAACTCTCTTTTATCACTGTTTTGGTTCTCTACCAACTCCTGCTACTGTGGTGCTGAGCAGGTAGTGTACAGTGGGTTTGTAAAGCTTTGCCATTGGAAACAGCTGCCTGAAAACAACTGCCTATGACAGTGTTGAGAGTGAACCTAAACAGTGAAGTTGTGGGATGTACAGCTAAACAATGAGCTGAAACTCACTCTGATGGCGTTTTTACATTAATGGTACCTGCTCGACTCGACTCGGTTAGACTTGACTCGGTCGCGGTGCACTGTCCTCCTTTTTCCATTGCAGATTTTTAAGTGGCGTGGATGGTCGTCATAGCAGGAAACTACCATGACCTAACGCGACACACACATAGAACATCGAAGGTGTGTTGTTTTTGATTCTCGGCATGTGGTTGTTGCCACGTCCGAAAGGCAAATTAGTTTCTAAAGAAGCTAGAGGCAGCAAAAAACAAACAACAACAAAAAAACGCTGGCTAAACTACGTAAACACAGCGGGTTTGTACAGGAGGCCCCCGTCTGTCGCTAGCAATGATGCCGCAGTGAATAGTGACGATTCTCTCCGATCAATCAGTAGTCTGCAGGTTTTTACGTCACCTTTTGGTATCGCCTCAGGTCGCTTAGAACCTCGACTGAGGTAGTACTACAAAAAGTACCTGATAGAAGGTACCAGGGAATTTTTCCCGTAATGGAAAATCATAAAAGGCAAGTAGAGTCGAGGCGAGGAAAAACGCCATTAAGTTCCAAGCCGAGAGAAGCTGCAGATTCAGATGATAACGATACGAGACAATAAGATTAGATATGATACAACTTTATTGTCAGTTCACAATGAAATTAATGTTGCTTTCTGCTCAAAAGAAGAAATAACAAGACAAATACACACAGAGCTAGACAGCAATTACTATAGTACAAAGATGAAGCCATATCAACAGCCATGGCAAAGAAACATGTAGGTGAGTAATTCCTTTCCCATGTGACTTATTTCAGGGATGAGGAGACTGAAACCTTCCTCAAATGAATACGTGGGACAAACAGAAATGTCCTATTTCCATTATATTTTCCATTTTCTTTTCATTTGTGTTTAAGGTTTGACCGACCCTCTTTTATTCACGTCATCTCATTGTACCTGACTGAAAATGAACTTCACCAACTGTTTATTGTAATGAGCCCAACTCGTAATACAGGCCACATAACTGCAATTGATAGACATGTACATTCATTTTCATTTTCTTTTGCCAGTGCTCTGGAAAAATTCAGCTTTGTGCCAAATTTGGAAGAAAACCTGTCAACTAATAACATCTCTTCCTTTCGATTCAAGTTTGTTTCCTTTAAACAATGAGTTTTATCAATTTTTCTATGTATCGCTCCAGTGTGTGTATATGTATGCACCCACATGTGGGGATGTGCTTCTTGTTCACGGTACTGACTAATGCCTGATACATCCCAGCTATCACCCTGGCTTTAGAGCAACGAGATGAGCTACAGCTGGACTTGGCTGCTTTCAAAAACCTTAAACCCCTGTGTTAATAAGGATACGGGGAGGACAGAGAAGGCAACATGAAGAGAATACCAATCATGTCATTTTCATAAAGCAAACATCGTATTCACCTCAGAAATCTGGACAAGGAATCACAGTGTAGAACACAAATCTAGCTCACTGGCACTTTCGCTCTGCATCCCACAGAGCAGCTTGTGCCAGGTGACAATAAATATCCCAGCAGTGTATATAGTATACACACAGGCTTAAGCTGGCGATGGATGCCAGTGCCAAATGCTTTTCTTATTACTGTTAGGGGCGGGCTGGCACTATGGACTGCTATGAAGTGCTATGGCTTGCTACAGAGCTATATGGCTAGGTGTGAGACAGATTTTTCTGGAGGAGGATAAATCAGATGTGTGGGATTGAGTAAAGACTAGAGTAATTACGTGATCATTCATGTGGGTAACAATATGCAGTCAGGGAGCATGTATGTTCTGTATACTAACTGTACAAATAAAGGAAGGTTTCTCTATTGATTTCCCTGCAGAGGGACATTTTTTTGTGCTCCCCCCTCTCTTCCTGTAACCTTATTTTTTTCTCAAGGAAACAATCAAAACGGTCACGGAAGTCATCGTTCTCGGGTGTCTCCGAGTAATCCATCACCCCGTTGTTTTCTGTCTTATTTTCGGCCTCGCTCGGCCTCTCCTGTTGTAGTCTTATGTTTTTCTTCCTAAAAATGGAAGAATAAGTCTAGGAATAGACCCGACCTGGGTATGGAGCTAATAATATCAGCGGATTGTGTGATTCATGGTCTTTGCTGAGGGAAAATAAATACATGTGCATGTCTGCCTGCCCAGTAAGTTTCTTTCTGTCTATTTGCCACGGAAATATTCAAGGAACAAGGTCATCAGACACATGAAGAAACATTTATCAGCATGTAAGTTCTCTGTTGCTGGGTCTATGCAGTAGGCTACTGCTGTTGTGCAGGGTGAGTATTATTGACTTTAGATAAAGTATGAATAAAGCTAAAAGTATGAATGTAAAGTTGAAGTTGATACACCGTGCCCCTCAAATAACCTGTTGCTCTTGTATTAGCTTGTCCGTGTTGGGATATTGAGTTATGTTTATAGGTTGGGCCAGACTGTATTGTTTGTCTTTCCATTCAATTGGCCATGTGGGCCTTAAGTATATAGTCTGGATCAACGGAAGTACATTTCAACCCGGTCTTAGTAAGACTGACGCGCTAATAAACTGTATATCACTGCAGCTTTTACTGCTGTTAATGCACAGAGCAGCCATCTTGGATTTTGAGCTCGGCTTTGCTCAAGGTACTGTCCGAAATCAGACTTCAGGTGGTGTTCCAGTTGAAATTTTCTGACTTGGAACTCGTAAATTCCGACTTCCGAGTTCAAATGGAACGCTTCATAAGTCAGGTTAGGTTAGTGAAAGGTTAATGACTGGGAGGGCGAGACGGAGAGGTGAGGAATGACAAGCATGCTGAAGAACAATGCTCATCTCACCTCAGAGAGGAGCAGAACAATGGTGACAAATCAGACACCCCCATGACCCCGAAGCCGAGGTCAGACACTGCTACAGTTCATGCAGCCAGTGCTACAAACCAAGGAATCCCCCAAAAATATAGTGATATGGCTTAAAAGGTAAGTATTGCCTAAATATTATCATTCACCCAAACATGTTTCCAAACTAGCAAATTATGATTCATGTTATTAACTGTAAACAGGTGCCATAATTTTCTTTTCATTTGTATTTTTATTCTAATGAACAGCATCTCAGTTACAATGTAACTTCAGTCTTCATAAATATGTATGGATTGGTGTTAAGCACCTGCTGAATGAGTACCCAACGTGTGTGTGTGTGTGTGTGTGTGTGTGTGTGTGTGTGTGTGCGTGTGTGTGCGTGTGTCCCAAGTAAGATGTACTTTGTGGAGCACTTGTTATATTTACTTGTTATATTTTATTGCCCTGCTTGTTCGATGAACTTTAGACTGCTCAGGACGTGTTCCGCTGTGCACAATGGTCTTAATTCCACCATATAGTGAGTGTAGTTATTAATTAATTAAGTTATTAATATGTTAAAATGGAAACCTGAGTTTGGAGTTGCAAGCCCTAGGCTTCCTGTTTTAAAATGAATACAAGAAACATTGGTGTTTCTTACTACAAAAACAGTTCAATCAGGAGAGATATGCAAATAAGATTTATTGTACAGCTCAAATAAAGTGTACAAAGTCTTTGGCGATATATAAATCTTTCGTGTATCTATATATAGCGGTAGAAAACCATCAGACCCCGATGGAATCCAGACACCGGAGCCTGAAGACCAGACTGAAGGAGGCTCTGGACCGGTCAGCTGGAGTAGAGGACTGGAGGTGTAAGGGGAGGTGGAGGGTTGCTCTCTTTGCCTGCAACGACAGCTGAACAGCACAGGGAGAAACAATTATTTAAAGCAGGGTTGTGACTCTGTGATTGGCCCTAGCCATTGTGGAACAATGCTGGTTTAGCGGGAAGGTGAACGCCTCCAACAGCTGAATTGATTTAGGAATGCATCAATTAATATTTAGGTCTTACGCTGAGCTACATATGTGGCTTTTCAAAGGAGCTCATCAGTGACCAGACTAATAAATCACGATGGAATAGGTTTCCATACCATGACATACAGCCACGTCTCCCTGACTGGCCTTCATTAGTGGCAGCCAACCAGGTAATGATAGTGTTTGCCCTCAGGAGCAGAGCTGAGAGATGCTTCTGAGCAGGGGCGCACTGGGACAAAGATTCAGCCCTGACACTGTAGCCACACCAGCCCCCATTACCACGCCTATGCAGCCCCACCCACGGACACGTGCAATTACTAATTACATTTGTGTACAGATGCTGAAATAATATAAGCAGTACCTTATGTAATAGATTTTCAAACATGTAATGTAACTAACTGGCAAACAATGCTTAATTCCTTTTTAAGTGCACACGTTTATAACAAATTGACACATACTGCCTATTTATGCCGTTTGTGTGCTGTTACTGTCATTCTCTATAGTATGTTGTTCTTTGTTGTAACAGCCAGTCTGTTTCTCTCTGTTGACACTGTACATATTGTCTGTCTGGTTCTCCATATATATATTTTTTATCTGTTTTACCTCTCTAACTACAATCTACAGTTTATATGTTTTTATGGCTGTCTGTGATTACACTTCAGGGTTTTTCCTTGCCCAGAATTGGTGGTTGGTGACCACATATAGCTGGGGTAGTCTGGGGGTCCTCCCCCAGGAAATTTTGAGGGTAAAAGACTTCAATTCCTGCATTCTGATACATTTTAGGCACCAATTTATGGTAAAAAAAAATATTTAGGACAAGGAAATCACAAAACCCGCCACAAAACGAAGAAGAAGAAGTTTTAGTTAATTTCCGCCCAGTATTTTTGCTCTGTTTGCCCATGTGGCGGGTGTCAACAAAGACAGATGGAAGTGGACGAACAACGAGACAAGAGACTTTTTGAATTTAATTTATCAGGAACCCGCGAAGGAAATGGCCGACAAAGGTTAGGACAAGCCGTGGGACGTCCTCCGGAGTAAATGGAAGGCGCTCAAACAGCGAGACAGTCTCAAAAGAGAGTTGTCTCGCAGCGGTGACGGAGGAAAAATAAAAGGCAAGTTGCATATGCATCATCACAGCAATGTGTTTGCGTCATTATTTTGTTATCATAGCTTGATATGTCGCTATCAGCTAGCACATAAGCACTACAACTTGTGCAATATTGATCATGTGTTGGTAGATGACGTAATCTATTTTGTCTAGAAAACCTTTGTTCGCAAAGTTTGCTTGAACAATTCAGTGTGAAAATGAATGGAAACACCTTGAAATGTCTAAAATCAATTCGATATACCAATTTGATCGCAAAGCAGCATGTGACGTCAATACGCACAGGTTTTTATTTGCTTTAAAGCCGTTGTATGGAAACACACTTTCACCAGCTTTATTCACATGAGTTTTTTTTTTTTTACCAAACTTCAGATAATTTGATTGACAAGTGGATGGAAACTTAGCTAATGAGTTCTCTCACTCAAAGTTAATTAGTTCTGTTGTCAGGCAACTGAAACAAATATGCATTATGTGATTAATATTCTATGAAATCATCAGATTCAGATATCAGAAATGTTCATTTTCAACATCAACAATTTTCTTGCATCAAGGACACCGCACTTATAAAAGTGTAGAGGTACACGACTGCACGCTGCGACAACTTGAAACGCCGTTGCGCTGCACGCAAAAGGCATGATGATGTAATTGTCTGGCTCTCACTACGGCCACCATAAAAATAGCTTAAGGTTTTCACTGATAGAGGGTGGAGGCTCTGTCTTGATGCCCAGCAAGAGGATGCTAAACTGAATGCACGTTTACTCGCATAGTCACGGAGCATTTATTCTGTATTCTGTTAAATTAACTATATTTACTTTTTTTTTGCAATTTCCAGAGCACTGGGTTTGAGTGACAGGCCTCCCAAGACACACACACACACACACACACACACACACACACACACACACACACGCACACACACACGCACACACACACAGACACACCGTTTTGTTCCTGTCACGCAGAGTGAAGAATGGGACCTCAGGGCAAATCACTGAGCCGACAGCTGGCGGAAGTTTTGATTTAAAGGCTGAAAATTAGTTGTATAAATGTACATGCTTCTTTCCAACATCCCATACACTCACTCTCTGTCTCTGTCTCTCTCTCTCTCACACACACACACACACACACACACACACACACAAAAGGCAGTAACCCTACAAGGAGCAGAGTACAGAAGAGAATATCCTGTTTGGGTGGAGGCAGTAATTGAATGGAACATTAAAGGAGCAGAGCCCTGGGAAAGACAAAGAAAAAAAGACCTTTCTCGCTCTTTTTCACTATTGGTCGTTTATATTAATGCTGGACTGTGGCCTTTTCTTGCATGTCTGTCCAGGAATGGAGTTGTAACACTGCACACACAGACACAAACCCACACACTGCACACATACATTTAGCTGTCACAGCGCCGTCCAGGAAGACAGAATGCTGCCAAGGACATGAAGGAAGGGGAAATGTAGGGTCCTCAGGAGCTGAATCTCTCTCTCTTTCTCTTATTCTCTTACAAAAAACACATATACACACACACACACACACACACACACACACACACACACACACACAGTGTATGAGAAACCTCTCTCTTGAATGATGAGTCAGGGTATGAAAAGGTCTGACACACCAAATTTAAAAATTGTTCCAAAGACGCAGCACTCATCATGGCCTTGACACCGGTCTGACCCCAGCCTTGATGCTTCCACGTCTAAATCAAATCCAAGGTTTCTTTGTCACCACTAACTCTCATTTGAAAGTAATGTATTAGCCTACTTAACCTAACAACAGTAAATTACATGTGTATAGCAAGAAACGCAAAGGTGGTCGGAGAAGGTATACTACAGAGGGAAAGGAATCTATTTATATTGCATATCATTTACATCGCATTTGTATTTTTCATTTTATGCTTCTCTTACAGTATTAAGGGAGTGTACATAAATTACTGGAGTGGTGAGTTGGAGGGATGCAACATTTACTCGAGTGTAATACTTGTGTACTGTCCCTCAGTGTTTAAAAACAGTATTGGCAGTAAGTTATTTATGAAAAAGAGATATTTACAAAGTTAAAACAAGTATTGTCACTTTTTTTCGCTAAAAATGGCTAACCTGGCTAACCTGGCTAGAGCTAACCCCACTATGAAAAATCTGACTTTTAAATGGAACGAATTCAACTCGCGTGTTACGTCATTCCCAGTTTGGACTTCCGAATTCCGAGGTAAATGGAACAGACTATAAATGCCGCATTAAGAATTGTTAGAGTGGGAGAGCTGTCTTTTTTAGCCCTGAGCCTCACTGATAGAAAAGAGCTAGCGCTGGTAGTGCTCACTCTCTCGCTCTCTCTCTCTCTCTCTCTCTGTTTGTTTAGGGATGGAAGCGGTTGGGGGTGCAAGTATTGACTTTGAGCTTACAGCTGTTGAGAATCTATTCAATTGATGCTGTAGTTGGTAAAGAATTCTGTCATCTTTGTGGGAGCTGCTCAAATAGACACCGTGAAGTCCACTCATTTTAGACATAAAGCATATTTCACCATATTACATGCCTCCCTAAATGTGTAATTGGCGTTCCTGTATGGATGAATGTTAATTGTGAAGTGAACGTATTTTGTGTTTAATGCTGAGTCTGCCATTTTTTAATTTTGTATTGCCCTTTAATGCGCCATAATGATCTAATCTGACCTAAACCAATCCCCTTATTACATATAATTTTTTCTCCATCCGTCCCCACCACTTTTCAACAAAAAGTGACTCCTCTAACCACAGCACCATAAAGTAGATCCCTGCATTAAACAAGTTAATTTTCACTGAAATGATCTGCTTCAAAAGAACAATTATTTTCAGTGGATACATCTATTTCCTGTTTCCACTCATAACTGGGGTCCCTCAAGGTTCAATCCCAGGTCCCCTCCTCTTTTCTTTGTATACTAACTCTGTCGGCTCTGTCATTCACTTAAATGGATTTTCCTACCACAGCTACACAGACGACACCCAACTACTTCTCTCTTTTCCCATTCTGAAACACAGGTAGCAGCACGTCTGTCTGATTGACACCTCTTATTGGATGTCTACACACCACTTGAAACTAAACTTGACCAAGCTGTTTTCCCTTCCAGGGAAAGGGCTCTTCCACACAGGATCTAATTATCACCATTGATAGCTCTGTGTTAGTCTCTACCCGGATGTATAGGAACCTGAGTGTGACACAATTTAATTTTTTTTTATATATCAGTAAATAATAATAGTGTTTTTTGGATGTTTTTTTTTCAGCTCCTTGTGGTCCCATCTCATCCTCTAAACCTCTAGCTGGTCATGAAAAACAAAATGAACGTGTGCATCTTCACATCGCACTGCGACTGGCCTCTCCCAGCAACAGATAAGACAACCACATCTTGGCCAACGGTCATTAAGCTGGGCAGTGTTGGTGCTACACTGGTGCCTGGATGTCGCCATGGCGGCAGTAAAGCAGCAGCCTTGTTGCTGACAGGCATGTATTTTCCCTCAACGGTGCGGACAATTTGAACCCGGCTGCCATAAAGCGGTGTTGGAACACAACCTTTGGTCGACACTTAAGCAACCAGCAGGAGAACACACCCTTGTACACGCACTAACACACACACACACACACACACACACACACATACACAGCCTGCCTGACTGTGTGCATTGGAGCATGGACAAATATATCTCTGCTAAATATACATGCAAATGAAAAACATCTTTGCAGAAATGCCCATTAGACAATGCAGTGCAGGGATCGGAATCAGAAAACACAAAATATAACGGTGAATGTTCGAATATATGGCCATTAGCAGAAGACATAATACTGTAAATAGAGAAAAAAGTAAAGTAATGAATGAATGATTAAAAAAATAAAAACAATCACTTGACAGTTTAAGCTTCAGATCAGATTTTGCTTCCATCATTTATGACTTTTGCTGTTGCCACGGGGTACATGAAAGGCTCTGCTAACTATATCCGAAAAACTAAAGTACAGATTAGAAATTACTATTACTAAAACCAAATGAATTACAAATTAGTGTGATGCTGATTTTTTTATTGAAGGAGCAATACCCAGTAGCCTAAGCTACCTATCAACCCTTATTTGTCACCACATATGTTGCAATTGAAAAAAAAAGCTAAGTAGTTCAAATAGTTAGCTAAAAGATATTCACTTTTGTCTGACAAAAATGGATAAAATTATAGTCTTTAATCCATTCATAACAAACGTTTGGGTGGTGCTGGTCAGGGTAGGTCTATTTGCTGTTTGTGTCTGGTCTGGAGTTAGATCATCTCAATCTCAAGTACACTGAAGACATTTGTGAGATTTACTCGAAAACCGAACATATGGATGAAATGGGAATCAGTTTATTAACCTGAACAGATTCAAAAGAGCATTGAAAAAAGCAGAGGGAACAAGAGAGAGTTATTAGAACAGTATAACAATATAATCCCCTTACATACTGACAAAATACAAGACAATAAAATTAGATTATGTTTAAAATCATTTCAAAGTTGTTTGTTGTGCCTTAAATTTTTAAATGAAAAAGAGTTCTGATATGTAGTCGTGAGAAACAACGTGACTGGTTCTGATTTTTAGATGAATCATACAAGATGCATATTATATCTTGTAAAAACACACACAAACTAAGTGTCATAGCTTAGCCAACAACAGCGAGCCGTGGGCTATAACTGACTGTCCACCATGACTTTTCACTGTCCTTATCTCAACATAAATAATGTGCCTATAAAAGTTAATCATCTGCACGTTTGTAATGAGACATGTTCAACAGTCATAAAAAAGGTATTTTTCTTTCTGCGATGCCAACAATGTGCTGAAATTGCCCTCATATTCTTGAAAACACCACAGAAAGCAGTGAGGGTTTATCAACAAACACCAGCGACAGCAACAAAAGCTTAATGGAAACTAAAATCAGCTATCAGCTATAAAAAGGGGTCACTGTATCCATGTCTTTTTACATTCCACTCGATTTTCGTCGCATTGCCGTATTTGGTGTTTTGTTTCTCCAAATACTGAGATTTCTTTAAGTAATAGGTAGTTGTTGTTGTCCAGCTGAGGGAAAGTGGCTTGTTGGGTGTGAATTCAGGAGAGCCAGGGTCAATGTCTTCTTTTCCTCTGGCTAAGCTGTTGAGTCCATGTGCTTTGGATAATACAGACTTATCCTTATGTAGAACCGCAGCCCGCGTACCCTGTGTCCCTGTGAAGCTAGTCTTGAATTGCTGAAATGAAACTTTGTTGATATAAACTACTGGTAAGCTAAAGTATGGTCCAGGTGGGCAGTTTTGCCTGTTACAGAGCCAGTGTGTTACAGTGTGGCAAGCGGATTAGGTCAAGGTGCTCAGGTGAAGAGCACACGCATCTGTCAGACGCCGCATAAACCCCAAATTTAATGTTTATACAACACAGCTCTGTATTCCCCACGGCTCAGAGTCAAGAGGAATGGTTACAGGATGGAGAGATGGCCAAGGTGAGCTGTGTTGTGTCAGTATGGCAGTCCTGTAGGTCAATGTTTTCTTTTCTCATGCTTGAGAAAGAGCGCACCAGGAGTTCTGTTGGGCCATGGAGGTCGGTGTAAAAGGATAATTCTCATATTTAATGTCCACATGTCCTGATCCTGTGCTGTTTAAATGAGAAGCCGTCTGCAGGGACAAAAGAGAGAGACATTTTGAGCACACATAATCATTGACAATGAAAAAAGGTTACTTTAAAAGGTCTTCGTTGATTTTACACATTCAGGTCAAATAATTATCATGAGCAGTACTACTCAGTTTGTGAAAACAGCTGTATAATGTCTTCCCTGTCTCAGGAGAGAGCTTTCTTAAGTTTAATGATGATGTCATCAGGGTTATCTTAAGTTAAGGCCTGGACACAGCAGCATTTAAAAAGTCAAAATGTTGCAGTAAAATCAATGAACTGCAATGGATTAGCCATGCTAAGGGGGTTCACCTGCAAGCGTTAAGAAAAGTAAAGATGAACAATTGCCAGACTTGAACTTTGGTCAACTCTGACATGTGAATGTGCGCCCTTGACCAATTGCAAGCTTTCTTACAGTGCTGATCTTTAAGGGAACGGGGAGCCGCAGGGTTCAACATAGAGGACGTTATTGGAAAAGATGTATTGCACCATTCACTTTTATATAGCCTCCTCTGTATAAACTGTTTCACAAAAGAGGAATGGTTTGCAGTAGGGATCGACCGATACTGGGTTCTTCATGGCTGATACCGATCATTATCAGTTAATGAAACCAATAACTGAAATTTGAAACTGATGTGCATTTAAGTCAAAATTAAGATTTTGGAATGTTACAAACTTTGTTTCAATGCTTTAAGCAAAAGTTTAAAAAATTAGAAACTTTCAACATAATAGCCAGTAACAGATGGTCAAATAGTGTTGTGGGCGGGACATTAAGTCATGCTCAGTGGTGAGAGAAACCAAAGCAGAGGGACGGACACAGAGCTGTAGCTGAGCCAGAGTAGGCCACTATTTAACAAATTAACTTTATCAGTTATCAGGCAAATAAAACGCTGATACAGATAATCTGCAAAATGCCAAATATCGGCCCGATAATCGTCCAGGGCCGATAATTGTTCTATGCCTAGTTTGCAGATGGCCATGAGACCAGAGTCATATGGATTTTGAAGAAACTGTATGCTTTTTGTCCCAACTGCAACTGAGCTTGCAATTGCTTATGTGCTAATGGTCAACTATTAGCATGTTTTTCTACTATTTGTATGAATGATATGGTATCCAATCCTGAGAGTTCATCCCAAAATGCCATTACATATACTATACTCATTGCATTTGTATGGAAAGGAGGTTTACCTGAGAGGCAGACGTGACCGTCTGTCCAGCGTAGGGGGAAGGGGCCATGTTGGGTTCGCTCTTAATGGTTGAGGCATGTTCTGAGACTGTCAGCGATATTGGGGAGCTGGTGTCAGAGGCGGTGGATCCTAAAGAAAAACAACAAGAAGGTCAAATGAGTCATCAGATTGGAAAACAAACTTCTTTTTTGATTACTGCTAAACAGTAGGGGCGGCTGTGGCTCAGTGGTAGCGTGGTCGCCTGCCAATTGAAAGGTTGGTGGGTCGATCCTTGGCCCTGCAGTCCCATGTCGAAGTGTCCTTGGGCAAGACACTGAACCCCGAGTTGCCCCTGATGCTGTGACACTCATGTATGCGAGTGTTTATCTTATGAGCAGGTGGCACCTTGTACGGCAGCCTTGGCCACAGTGTGTGAATGTGTGTGAATGGTTAATTGTTCCTGTACTATGTAAAAGCGCATAGTTGTTAAGATTAGAAAAGCACTATATATATATGTATATATGTCTTATTTTATTTAGAAATAATACTCGCTTTGAGTAGTCGTTGAGACTGGAAGAGCGCTATATAAGAAAAGTCTAATATATATTGAGACATTTTTCAGAGGAATTTGTACTTGGTTGATCTTGATTTGTGAGCACTTTCTCCTTAATCACATCAACAACAAAAAGAATCCTACCTGTGGATGTTTTATTCTTGGGTATCTTGGGTTTGCGCTTCCTGGTCTGAATGCTCTCTTTCTTCATAGCCAGAGGCCTGGCCACCTGTAGGGAGTAGACCAACACACATTAGTTGAGTTTTCCTCCCAGTCCCTGATACACAAGAGGCCACAGTGTCATGACAACCCACACAAGCCCCCCCAACACTGCCGCTCTGATAACAATGACCACAATGCCCTTGGAGAGGTTTTACAATGTGCAAATAATGAACTGCTCCCTACTGTAGCAGAAGTGTGCTAGAAGAGCGGCTACATCTACACTACTAAGTATTGGTTTAACAACCAATATATTTTGCCAAGGTTTACGTATTTCATCCACGCTACTCCAGAGTTTCTGAGCCCTTAAAATGGAGACATTTGGAAAGACTTTTGCCTCCATTTTGGTTTGAAAAGTCTGGGGTTGCTTTGCAGTTTGGACGGACACAAACAGAGACCTTTGGTCTTATCAGTAAGGTAGCTTTCATGCCTCTCAGGAACAGTTCCACTGGTTGTCGCTCCAAAGTACAAAAATCCCTGTTTTCCCTTTTTGCCATTATTGTTTTCTCCAAAGTAATTTCTGTATTTTCAATACATACACAATTTTACAATTTTACAGACAATCTGCTTCCTCTTTACACCGGCATGCTCAGTGTATTTGAATGTTAATGTGATATGCATTGTCTAGTCAATATCCACAACGTTCCACTTCCAGGATAGCTCTGTCTGCGCCGGAATGTTCGCCGGATGTCATTTTTCTGCTTTCTTTGTGTTGTCATTTAAAACTCTGGTGGATTTCTGAGGACTATGGTTACCTGGTCCTCAGATCTCTGCAGGGTAAATCCAGACAGCTAGCTAGACTATCTGTCCAATCTGAGTTTTCTGTTGCACGACTAAAACAACCTTTGAACGTACACACGTTCCACCAACACAAGTTCCTTCCCAGGGCTGTTTTGCAGAGGCACCACGACTGTGATTGGTTTAAAGAAATGCTGTGTGGACTAGCCAGACCCTCCTCCGCAGCGCCGTGAAGGAAGGTCTGGCAACGTGAGACTATGCGTTGTCAGACGTGTTTACATGGACAGAGATTAGTTCTGCCACTGGAGATAAAAGTCTTACGTGGAAAGAGATTGTTTTTGTCTCAAAAAACGCTGCTTAAATATAAAAACATAGCAGTGTGGATTTAGCATGGATTTAAGTATTATCATATTTATTTCACTCGAGCGTGTGGTGTAACCTACCCCATGCAGCTTCATGTAGAGGCCGCAGGCGTTACACACTGGTTCTCCTTCAGCGTTGCGTCTCCACAGTGTCGTGGTGCTGGTGTGGCAGTTAGTGCAGCAAAGGCCGGCCCTGCGAGATGTGGTCTGCTGCAGGTATAGAGGAGCAAAAAAAATTACATTTGGCTGAAAAAAAAAAAAACGGCAGTTTGACTTTTGTTGGCTGAAAGCCAAATGAGAAATCTCAGAGCAGGCAGACTCACAGCTCACATCTTTGTATCCTTGAACTATACAGTTTGAGAAACCTCAGTTGAACGGTTCCCTTAACTTTTAGTATGAATTACAGGATGTCAGTATGGGGCATTGTACAACAATGATAAATGACCCATTATCCCTCCATATACCCATGAAAAAGTTCTAATAACTCATTAGTTGGGCCAACCTTTAATGACAACCTAATTTTTGTCTCATATAGCGGTGGGACAATCTAGCTTGGTTTTGCACAACAAGTGTGGAGCAAAAGCTCTGCGTAAGAGCAGAGGGAAAGAGAGAGTCATGTTGCTTTGGAAAGCTAAAAGTGGCCCGTCCAAGGGCAAGGTCTCTGCGGGACAAATACAAACAGGGAACACAGCCCAGCGGTGGAAGGAGAGGTTGGGCAACTTACAGCTGCTCCAGAGAGGCAAGTTCCTGGGAAATACACAGCTGGGAAGCCTTGACACCCTCCCTCACCTCACCACCACGCAGCTTTTTACTTGTTTCTAAATGCTCTTTTACTTGTATGTTGTAAACATTAAGTTGCCCATTAAAATGGGCCTACAATGACTTGTAGGACAGCCTTAAACCTTTATACGTACATTGCATTTTTGCATAGAATACTAAGCTATTTAAATAGCCTAATAATTGTGGGCATCACTTTATAAATCATGTTTTAATGTTAAACATACACGCGGCACAGTGAATCCTTTGTATTTTTTAATGAACTTTGTTTATTGTTTTCTTTTGCACAAATTGTATACATTACATACCGTTACAGTGGTTGTGACTGCAATTATATATTATAAAATAACAGAATTGGAGAAAGAATAAATTTATTTGGGATGAAATGTATCTGTGGATAGTGACCACCAGTAAGCAGTGGGGATTTATGTTTGCTAATAATATGTTGAAAGCATGTTAGGATTTTTTTTTTTCAGGTTATTTTTTGGGCATTTTCAGCCTTTATTTTGATAGGACAGCTGAAGACATGAAAGGGGGAGAGAGGGGGGAATGACATGCAGCAAAGGTCACGCTGCGTTGAGGAGTAAACCTCTCCATATGGGCACTCGCTCTACCAGCTGAGCTATCCGGGCGCCCATGTTAGGATTTTTTATTTTTTGGAAAAACTTTTAAAAATTAACAATAATTTGGAGGCCCCAGGGATCCCGGACACCGTGTTAAAGATCCCTGTTTTGAAACCAATAATACATGTAGATGATTTTGCCTCATCAATTCATGTGTTTTTGTTGTTGTATTTAACTGACTATTGGTTTTATCAATATGCGGTGGTGGAATAATTCAGATATTTGACTGAAGTCCAATAATACCCCAGTGTTAACATGACCCCAATGTTAATATACCCCAAGTAAAAGTCCTGCATTCAAAATAGTACTTAAGGGAAGTAAAACAGTGTAATTAAAATGTATTTTGAGCATTAGAAGTGAATTCATAATGCAGATTAGTTGTGGTAATGTATTACAGTACATTAAAAGCATTTATAAGCCATAGCTGTTTGGAATGAAGCTGGGGTTGTATAAATTAGGAGAATATGTCATATTTCATTAACTGATCAAAAAGTAATTTTAAATGAAAAATCCCAATCTGTGAAGTAACTTGTAACTTTAGCTGGCAGATATACTGCATAGTACAATATATATGACTTAGGCCTATAATATTTTTATTTATAGCTGCCCTAGACTATCATAAAATTGAATAACTCAAGTTGAGTACAAGTAGAAAATGTAGGCAACTTAAGTTCATGTTGGTAGGCTACTTATAGCTAGCCTGGAAATCCAGAGTTCTCGCAAGAGCACAATTTGATTTTTCTCAGCGAGTCACTCTGGCAATGAGTAATGATGCTCATTACCCATGCCCGTGGAGCTGAGCTGCACCAATCACATCAGTGTATCTGATATAGGCGGCCAGAGGCGAGCTGAACAGACGACGACAGAGTTGCAATGTCAAAGTCCGGAAAAGTCAGTAAACTGTTTTTGGGCCGTTTTCATTACTCATAGCCAGAGCCTTAATCTTTCGGATTTAGGTCTGGATTTCCAGGCTTAATCTTAATCTTAATCTTAATGTGAGTTAGGCTGCTGTCTTTGTGTGTGTCTCACCAGTCGTTTCTGTGGTTTGATGAGCGGCCTGTTGATGCCGTTCATTTTGTGGTAGAGGCCGCAGGCGTTGCACAGGTAGTGTCCGGTGCCGTCCCGGCGCCACAGGGGTGTGGACACGGAGCCACAGTTCACGCACTCCCTGCCCTCATTGGCCATGTCGTCGATCAGGTCTGAACAGCGGAGGAAAGACAAGTGTTAGTCTCAATCCGCGTTATATATACATATACATAACATGTTAGTTTTAGGCCTACATCACCACCGAGACCATTCGGACCAATCCCTATAGCCTATGTTTTTGCACATTCCTAGCCTCTTCATCTACTCATTTTAAACAGCTATTTTGAATTTGTTTCTGTTTTTATTGTTTATTTCATATTTCAGGGGAGTCAACTCATTTTAGTTCATAGACCACATTCCCCTAATTTGATCTCAAGTGGGCCAGACCAGTAAACCACAACAGAATGCAAATTGATTCCGCTACGACAGCGTTCTAAGGCCGTAGGAAAATAAAGAATATTATATTACAGACCCGGGAGAGAGGGGTGATATTACAAGAAAAAAACATTCTTTTTAAAATTAAAGCCGTAAATTTACAGAAAAAGAACTCGGATATTCTCCTGGATAAAGAGATAAATTTGAAATCGGAATGAATTACTTCTCTGCGATTTTCACACTTGATTGGACCCTTTGGCGGGCTGGTTCTGGCCCACGGGCCGTATGTTTGTCACCCCCGGGCTTTTGATAGAACTTGGTTATGTTCAGCTGCATGCATTGAACCAACACAACCCACTATCCAGCCGGCGCAATAATCAATCTGTCATCTGTAATATCCCTTTGAAAATCTCAAAAAAGTCTCATTAAACTCATTTAGTCCACCTCGAACTCTTTGTAATTTGATTATTTCTCATGTGACAACAGTCTGTTTTCTGAGAGAGAAGACGTAACATCATAATCCCATAAACCCCCCCCCCCCAAATGATAGGGAGACAGACTGATGGAAGAATCTGTTTGAGGAGGGACGGGGCGCTGTGTTATCAGTCTGAAGTATCCAGGGGTCCCCCAGCCCCCCCCACCATCCATCACAGCTCTGACACACGACAGACTCCTGGCATTAATTGCCCAAATTCCTGATCCCTCATTTGAGAGAGAGAGAGAGAGAGAGAGAGAGAGAGAGAGAGAGAGAGAGAGACCGATCACCCCATGCAGAGGTCAGGATAAAACTGTCTTTTTATTATTTATTTGTATTTATTATTATTCCTAAAGAAGAAAATGAATGTTGTGTGGTTTCAGACAACCAAATTCACCCCCCTCCCCCAAAAAAAAAAAACTGCCCTTAACTTTTAAAATCATGTAGTTTCTGTAAAACCTTATAGACTAGAAATGTCTGTCCTCACTATGATTAAACTCACACAATCCTAGTTTTGGAAGACATGTCTTAATGACATTTTAGGCCTGTTTGAAATACTGAATTCCATTCAGGGACTTCTGGTGGGAAACTCTGTGGTTGAAGAAGTGTTTAGATCCTTTACTTAATTATAAGTACTAATACCACACTGTAAAAGTATTCTGTTACAAGTAAAAGTCCTGCATTGAAAACGTTTTTAACCCTTGTATTGTCTTCCCGTCGACCGTGCAGCGTTTTGTTTTTGGGTCAAAATTGAAACCTTTTGATTGTTTTTTTTCAAAACCTTTGTTGCTTTTCCCGCTGACGTTTTTGTCATTTTTTCTGCGCCTTTTGTGGGTTTTTTTTTGCCCCCACATTTTTTAAACTTTTTTTTGGACATTTTAGTCACTTTATTCAATGTATAAAATGTAACAAAACATCCATATTTACAGAAAGCAGTGGGCTGATCATTAATTTTACTTGTTGTGTGAAACAATCCGTGTTATTTTTCTGAAATGTTGGTTGAAAAAAGATAAAGAAAAAGATTTTTTTTTTTCAAAATGGGTCAAATTTGACCCGAGGACAACACAAGGGTTAAATGAAAGTATGTAAGGATCATTAGGAAAATGTACTTAAAGTAATACAAGTACAAGTACTCAATGCAATCCTCCCATTTTAGAAACTGGACACGATCCAAACAGTTCTGTCAGTCAAATAAGTGATTAATGGTCTAAAGATGTCAGCTGGACCGTTATATTGTTGGGTAGTTTCATTTATAATGAAACATTATATTTTATTAACTACATGTGTTTGTGTGCAATAAACTCAATTTAAAAATTAAAGCAACTTAAGCTGTCAGATGAATGTAGTGGAGTAAAAAGTACAATATTTCTCTCTAGTCTGTAGCGGAGTAGTAGAAGTAGAAAGTGGCATGACAAGAACAGACTCAAGTAAAGTATAAGTACCTCAAATTTGTATTTAAATACAGTACTTGAGTAACTGTAGTAACATTTCACCGTGGTACAATTTCTTTCCAAATGAGATTTAATCAATTTGTCAAGAGGTGCGAAAGCGTCTAAAGGCTAACTCATCAAACACAAACTGCTGAGTCATGCAGATACCCCAGTAGCCAGCAGATCCATGTGACTGACACACACACCGGTGAAATGTGACTAAGTACATTTACTCAAGTACTGTACTTAAGTACACATTTTACTTGAGTCTTTTCTTTTCATGCCACTTTCTACTTCTACTCCGCCACATTTCAGAGAGTAATACTGTACTTTTTACTCCACTACTTTACTCTGGCAGCTTTAGTTACTTTACAGCTTAAGATGGTTGCACACAAAACACATGTAGTTTTTATAATAAAATGTTTTATTAAAATTAAACTACCCAACATTGCACCGACTTACAAGTTGAGCTGAATGATTAGCCGATTATACCCAGTTTGGATCGTCTCCAGTTCCTAAAATGTGATGATTTTTCTTTATTGGGTACTTTTACTTTTAATACTTAAAGTACATTTTCCTAATGATACTTACATACTTTTACTTAAGTAACATTTTCAGTGCAGGACTTACTGTACTTGACAGAGTACTTTTTACAGTGGAGTATTAGTGCTTTCACTTAAGTAAAGAATACTTGTACCACTGAATTTCACACCAAATGTTCCCTGAATATTACTCAGTATTTTATGGTGAATATAATATCATTATGTCATGTATTCCAAAACTACCCAAGGGCCTACAAGTCCAGCTGAAAAGATTACACCCAGTTTGGATCGTTTCCAGTTCCTAAAATGTGAGGTGTAAAGTATTTCCCTTATGCTAAGAACTTGCTCTCACTTAACCGTTGTGTTGTCCTCCCGGGTCAAAAATATTAACATTTTGGTTTTTTTTTTCAACATTTGACATTTTTTTCACCTTACTACCACTAGTTTTACACTACTTTCTGGAATCCGTGGTCAATATCCCTTATTTGATTAGAACTATACCTAATATTTGAGTTAATAAAGCAGAAATTGTGAATTATTTTGACTAATAGTTAATTATTATTTTAACTAATAGATCAGAGGAACTTATGTTTGGTCAGGATACTGATTTTAAACTATTTCAATTTTCACCTGAAATTCAATGAAAGTTATCAATTGTATTTGCAAAGAGCATTGCATGGAATCCATCCTTTTTTTGTGGTAAATTAGTTAAAATAATGCCATATTTCTGATAGACATTTTTAAAAAGGGGCCAAATTTGACCCGAGGACAACAGGAGGGTTAAGTAACATTTTCAGTGCAGGACTCTTACTTGTACTTTACAGTGTAGTATTAAAGGATCTGAATACTTGTTGCACCTCTGCTGACACAAGCACGGAAATGTTGTCATCTTTAACATCAAACGCTCGTGCTCCTGGAGACGTTTGAGACGTTTGAGGCGTTTGAGGCCTTGCTGTCTGATCCAGGTGATAACTGCTCTCTGATTGGTGTGATGGCTCTTTCTCAGTCTCGTTTTGTCCCCGTGCGTATTCATCAACTCGGTCATCAAAACACTGGACTGTTGCTACGGGGATTCAATTAACACTTTAATTGATTGCTTCTTTAATACATCTTTTTTTCTTTTTACAGCCTCTCTTCTCAAGAATGTGTATTGTCCAAAGTGTAACAGGCCTATAAGGATTGTTTCGGAGACTTTGATTGAATTTCGTCCTCCTGACACCCAATCCCCCCCCCCCCAATGCATGACACAGCCTATAAATCACTCAGCTCCTATAATAAATAACAAGCCCAGCGTCATATAACCCTAACCTGCACGGCTTTCACAATCCTTGATAAACGCACGAGCCAACCAACAAGCACGAAATAAGGAAAAATAAAATCCCACATATTACAGTTTTTCATTCTTCATTCATTTGTACGATCAAATAAAGTGGAGGCTATATAATAACAGAATATAGAATACAGAATTCATTTGCATATGTAACACAGAATGCGCTTTGTTGTGTTTGCTGTCACTGGCAGCGCATTACAGTCTACCTGTAGTTATTAAGCTGTTTTAGCAGATGGCTATATGTCTGGCTTAGGTTTGTCTTTGCTATACAATGATATGTAATTATAACCACACACACCCACACACACACACACACAAACCCATGCATATTTAGATCAACAATCTAAACCGTAGACCTGGACTCTGCCTCTCCTTTTTTATCCACACACTCACACACAGAAGAATGATGTAGCCTAGTCCGGAGATGTGATTTCAATATGAATGAATGCCTATTTGCAGATATTTTGAGCCAGATTTTACCCAATTGATGGTAAAATATTAACACACACAAACAAAAATCGTTAGTATTTAGAGTATTTGTAACCATTTTTTTTGAATGGTTGAACATCGTTCAGATGAGAAACCAAAATCAGCGTGCTGCCAATTCAGATGTGGATCCGAGGATGTCATGAGACATGTTGCGTTGCCATGGCTGTTGATATGTCTCTTCATCTTTGTAGTCTGTATACTATGTGTGTAATTGTTATCGGGTTTTTATCTGGTTTTTGAGCGGAGCTGCACGGGAACGCAACAGTGTAAACTAACAATAAAGTTGTATGTAGGGATTTTTTCGTATTGTAGATATTTTAAGATAATATATACATGTATATATATTTTAATTGCTTAGTTGTAAATTGTTAAAATGAGAGCATATATCAAACTAAAACACAGTTTGATTTTAAGATTATTATTTATTATGAAACCAGCGAGTATTTACAACCAAAACAGCTGGTGGTGATGTTTTAGCACTTTGGCCTTGACCAAAATAATATTTTCAGTGAAAAAAAAGCTCCACTTGTCTTTTTTTTTCTTTTTCTTTTTTTCTTCTTTTTATTCCTTCACAACTATGATAATAACGGTAACAAATTGCAGGTTGTATATACAGGATATACATAAAACAATCTATTTTGTATTTAGGCCATATCTATTTTTCTGTATTTAATGTTTGCTTCATTACGTTTGTGTAGCCTATTTGTTTATTTATGCCTCTTTCAGCAAGGCAAATTCCACATAAGTGTAACTTATTGGCTATAAAACATTTTTTTCTGATTTATGGTTTGACTTCAAGAATCAAAATATACTTGATGTAGAAACTAGAGCTTTGGGGCCTGCAGTGCTTACCCAGACTGGACTTTCTCCCAGACAGTCCATGGCGTCCCTGCAGACTAATCACTCCCCCCTCGAATGGTCCCGGCGTCCAGGAGGACGTTGCCATCTCCGGGCTCATGTAGGCGTAGGGGCTGGAGTAGGAGCCTCCGACCGAGCGCACCAGCGCGCCTCCGTACTGATCCGCCCGGGCGCCGTTCCCGAGAACCAGCGGGCTCTGGTAGCTCGCATCCCGGCCGGTGTTGCTGCTTACGGGCGGGCTGTGTGAGTACGAGAAGCCATGCGTAGGGTGAGGGCTGCTGGGCGTGAAGGAGGAGCCGTCCGTGGCGGCCTGGGCCCAGCCGTGGTGCCCGCCGAGGCCGTGGGACTGGTGGGTCGAGTCGCAGGTCTGCAGGTAGGGCAGGGTGGGCAGCATACTCGGGACTCTGGGAGTCGGGACATAGACCGGAGAGCTGGCAGACGGGTGGAGGTAATTCCCGGTGTCGTGCGCGTAAGGGGACTGATTGGAGGACAAGGCCAGGCTCTGATACATTTTCACAACTGTTTTGGAGTGTTAGGAAATAAAGGGAGGATTTCTCAGGGCTGGTCCCGGTCCTGTGGAGGTGATAGGCTACTGGCCACACGTAAAGGCTCTGCTACCCTGGTTTAGAAGAATTTGTCTGCACCTTTTTGAACAATTCGTGTGGAGATTTCTGTCCTATATTAACATAATCAGAGAAAGAGAGAGAGAGGGATTTTACAAATGTGAGAGCAGAAGAAGAGACTTCATGCCTGGTAAAGTTTAAAGAATCTGGATTTTCACATGTTATCATAGACATTAATTCATTCATGCATTCATTCATTCAACCTTAATTTATCCTTTAGAGATCTTTGGGCGACCCTCACTTTCAAAGTCATCGAGTCAAATTACAAAACGTAAAACACAACAACAACACAGACAATTCAATCATAAGAAACATAGAAAGACAATCTGAATTGGAAACTGATACGATAAAAACAATAAGGATAATAAGGTTGCAAAAAGGAAGTTAGTTCCACATTCCACATTGTCCAAGAGGCACATTACGCGTACATATGAACAAGTTGTATTGTGTTATTGTGTCTTGTGTGTAAGTTAAACTACTGTTGGCTTTCACTTCGCGCATGGACATGAGCTAAGTTCAACACTCACGCAGCATCATCAGTCATATGTCTCCTGTATCATTGTGATTGACATGGCATGGATTAAAATGGCATTAACTGATATGCGGGTGGATATGCGGATGATATGCGCGCGGATAGAGGTGACTATCTGCGACCTCCCAGATATCCCGCGGCTCCGCACTGCCTCATTAAATTGTAATAACCATATCGAAAACCAAATCCAAAACAGATAGCAAGCTACCTTCCATATCTCCCATGCGTATATTTTCTGTCAATAATACCTCAAATCACATCAAAACGCTGATAATACCGTTTCTTTCCAAGGGCTCTCAGTGTTATTATCTCACCAGATAAGCACGGCCGGGTGATAAAGCAGTCCGGTCCCTTTTCAGACGTCCAAAAAACTCAGTAGGTGAGTGGACAAACTTGGTCCCTCCACACAGATACGAGAGACGAACACGGGAGCAGAGCGGAGCGTCTCCACACAGAAGCAAATCTCTTCTTTTAATGCGTAAAAGGTTGCGCGCATTGATCGGAGATGAAGTTGTGTGTTTTTTTTTTTTGGTCCGGGACGACTGCAGCTGTTTCTCTTCCTACGCGTATATCTGGAGATAGTTACTGTCGCTGATAATTGCTGATATGGGTGTGCTCCTATTCGCTTCCCTACTGGAAAAGTTGTACGGGAGAAAAACACGTGACGCAGCCCGCTGCTCCGAGGTAGGCCTAGGTGGGCAGGGAAGAAGGGAGGGGGGAGGATTACCCCTGTGGGTCGGAGAGAGGAGGAGCGGGCCTTTAATCTGAGGGATGAGGGGTGCAAAAAGTACCCGTATTAATGGCACCTACATCCACCTTTTGCTGGATTTTAAATCTGTGTTTTATTAGAAAGAAGGACGTCACCTTGGATGAACCTGCATATGAATCCAGGCACGATATGAAGGATTAGATTTGAACAGATGAGATTGACTGTCTGTTGATTGACTGTTAGATTGATTGTCAGCAAAATATAAGACACACAGCCAGTGTTTGTGTTTATATTTGCGAATACATAGGCTATGTACAACTTACAAACTACAACTATTCATAGATGTAAGTGAAACCTGTTACACTTAGTGCAGTATTGGGATGTATCTACACCCAGCGATGAAAGTTGCCTGTGGGTAGAAATGATTTCTTGTAGCGGTCAGCGACACCGAAGCTCTCGGATCTTCTGCTTTTAGTCCTTCTCTTTTTCTTTCATTTTTTCGTTTATACGTTTCATGCATGAAATAACTCTAATTCAGGGGATTGCATTGATCTTCCAGAAACGGTTGTGTGCCCACATTTGAGGGTGTGTAGGGGGATTTCAGTGGTGCCCGAATTTCCATTTGTCTGCTGCTTGTTCAGGGTCACTTTACCATGATGATGATGATGATGATGATGATGATGATCCATCTTTTAATTTAATTCACAACATTATCAAACAAGTTGGGATATTGGCCACACTTGCTCTGTCCGTTTATTAAAAAGTAAATTCCAGTCTATTAAATTAACTATTTTTATCCCACTGGAGGCAATCTTAAAATCACGAGGAGTAGATATGACTAATAAAAAATATAAGAAAGACAATAACTGCCATATATGAATATATATATAAATAAAAAAGGAAAAATATATTACTTTACTGTATACCCACTGTATATACATACTGTATATATACGTATGTATATAAAAAGGAAAATATATTACTGTACTGTATACATACTGTATATACATATATATATAAAAAAAATAAAAAGGAAAAATATTTTACTGTATACATAATGTATATACATATATACTGTATATACGTATATATATAAAAAAAGAAAAATATATTAATGTACAGTATACATGCTGTATATATATATATATATAAAAAAAAGAAAATATATATATATATATACATGCTGTATATATATATATATATATATATATATACACAGTATATATATTCATGTTTAATATGTTTTTTTGTTGTTTTATGTTTGCATTTTTCACCAAGGCAAATTCCGCATAAGTGTAACTTATTGTGGCTATAAAATCTTTTCTGATTGACATATAAACTGGTGTTGATGCTCTTCTTTTATTGCTCTTTTAATTGAATGTATTCCTCATTTTTACCAGGGCAAAAAAAAAAATGTGGGTGGGCCTCACCAAATGTATGGACCAGCGACTATGATAGAATCCACCTGACGTCTTCGTTTAACGTCGATTCAGTCGGTGGGGTTCGGGTTGGAGAGAAGTCTTCCATTGGAAAGGGAGAGTTTATTTTTTAATGGTGAGATAAATGGTGACCGAGTTGTCTGTGAAATAGCTGCAGTCAGATAAGAAATACGAGTAATAAGTCCCCAATAACTTCACGTTGTCAAAAGGTGCCAGTGGAAATGATTTATCACCGGAGGGATATCAGGGGACGTTAGCGCGGATAAAGGACGCACACGCTTCAATAACACGAGGCCTCATGACGCAGCTCGCAGAGAGAGATCCCCGCTCAGTCATTGTGTAATCAGGGCTGGAAACGCAGCACGGATAACTCCAGTTACTTTGGGGAATCTTTTCACTGATTCCAGTCTTATGTATTGTTTGCGGGTCAAATTAGATCTGTTTTCAAAAGATTCTATACGAAAAACATGTGATTTATTCAACCAAATTGCCCCCCAAAAGAAAATAATACGGATGGTTCCACCAAATAGGAAACTGTGTGTGGATATCCAACAATATAGAGTGTATGTTGCTCGGATTAGTCAAAATAATTCCTATTTTCTGGGGGGTTTAACTTAAAAATTGGGGGAAATTATATATAAATGATGTTGATTGGCCATACATTCCAAAAAATAAGTTGGAATGAAGTTAATAAGGTAATAAGTTTTTTTTTTTACTCTATGACTTATAAACAGACCATAACAAGACAATAAAAGGTAATAGTTAACTTGAATTTGTTTTCTTCGCCCAAGCAAAGGCCCTGGATACAAATACAGACCTGCATGTTGGGAATTGATAAATATGAAAAGTAATTCCATATCGACATGGGAAAACCAATTGTAGCATTTATGTAATGGGACGACGACAGCATACATGTTCAGCCTCCTTTTCTTTCCTTTGTTATTTATTTATTTTTATGTAGGCCTCTTTGTTTCTGTATGTAGCCTATTGTTTGGTTATTTCATATTCATGTTTAAATATGTTTATATATGTATGCACCAAACCAAAGCAAATTCCTAAGCACCTGGCAATACATCTTTTTTTGGATTGGGATCCTGTCTTTACCTTTTACAACTGAGCCGAGCTTTTATTTTATTTATTTATAAAAAAAAATAAAATAAAAAAAAAAAATAAAAAAAATAAAAAAAAAAATAAAAATAAAAAATAAAAAAATAAAAAATAAAATAAAAAATTAAATGTTACAAAGTAAAAGTGACATTCTGAAAAACTATAATCCAGAATCAGAATCAGGGAATTCGCCTTGGTGGTTTCTGCGTATTTAAACAACGAAACATATTGAACCACGAAATAAACAGGAACAGAAATTTCCGATTAATCGACGCTCCTTTGGGGAAATGTGACTCATGCAGATATAGCCTATTATTGGAACACTTTGTGCGAGCTTTCCTTCGACTGATCTTTTATTTTGACACGCTTCTCGAGCCTTTTAACCGACTAATACCATTATTGGGTCTGCCACCGCTGTCCGTCTGGACTCATCCATTCATCCACCACTCATTCATCCGTCTGTCTGCTGCCCTTCTCCCTCCAATGGCCCAACACTTGATGTTGATTTGTGAGACGGCTTCGCACCACCCATCCAGTACCGCCTGCAGAGATCTAGTTATCATTTGTAGCATTTAAAAAAAAAGTACTTATTAAAGGCTTTGCTGTGAACCATTGTGCGGCCCATTGGATAATGAAGGCCTCGTTAGTAAAGGATCTATTCAAACATGAATCTTTGATCTCTAAAGAGAAACGCGTGGCATTATTTTTGCAATCATCTGGAATTTTAGATGACTTCATAAAACACATCTAATTCCGTTTTAATGTTCTAATATTGGACTTTATTTGATGCATGAATGTAAAACTAAAAAGGTAGCCTATAAAGTCTAAATCTAATTTCAACAGATGACATCATTGCCCTCTTGCTTAAAAAAAGGTTTTTAAATATGTATATATATATATATATATATATATATATATATATATATATATATATATATATATATATATATATATATATATATATATATAGCTATGTGTCTATTGTATGCTATATAAGTATATAAGTACTATAAATATATATATATATATATATAGCAGCTATGTGTCTATTGTATGCTATATAAGTATATAAGTACTATAAATATATATATATAGCCTACATACACACACACACACAATATATACAATATATATACACAGAATATATGTATATGTTTACATGTACTGTTTCTTTCATGTATAAATACATGTACACATGTACAACAAGAATGTGTATTATAGCCTAACGCCTGTGTTGTTGAGATGACATTAGCTTCCTTACCTTGGGCCTCATCATGATTGGAACCCCCATCCCCCCACACACACACACACACACAAACACACACACTTATAAGCATGTTGATGTATAAGTGTGTTTCTATAGTGCAATACTTCCATGTAGCTCATTTATTATCACCTGTTATCTGTAATGTGCATTATCTTCTGCTGGGCCTTTCTCGCCTCTTGCTCTTATTCAACTGCCTTTTTAAAAAAAGTAAGAAAAATAACTATTTGTACGTTTGTCGGTGTGTTTTTTAACACTCAGGGAGTACCAGTGTAATTTGGTTGTATTACTGTCAGACAGTGGTGCAATGACAAAAAGACTCACATGTCTTTTGAAGTTTAACAGTTTGTTCATATCATGGAAAATGAAACAATGTCATTTGTATACATTTCAATATTCCAAATTGTCAAATTGAGAGAAAACATTTGCACAATTCAAGGTACACCGTCAAGCATACCACACTGTTTATAGCCAGAAACGTAAGTGTAAGCATGTTACTGCAACCTTCTGATGATGAAATAATAACAAATGCATAAGTGTTGGACAGGATGACGGTGAGTCCCATCAGTCTGTCCCACACGAGGAACACATATTACTCCCTTCCATTGGCAGGAAGCTGCTCCATGCTTTGACCCTAAATTTAGAGAGGAAGGGCCACAATTTGAACATATTCCAATCTGTAAATAGCTCATTTCCAGGCACATTGTGCAGTTTGAACGTCTTTTAACCCTAACCACTGCCTTCTTCATTCAGCAATGTGTTGGCTTCTAAGTTCTAAGCCTGCTCAGAAAGGCATTATGATTTAGATAGATACGTTTATTTGAAAAGCACCTTTCCATAACAAGAAAGTTATTAGGAATAACCCCTTGAGATGTAGCATCTCATTTTCGAGGGGGTCCTTAAAGGCAAGAATATACTGTACATTCACAATTAGACAACATCACACATCACAGACATACATACATACATACATACATACATACATACATACATACATACATACAGACAGACATACATACATACATACATACATAAATACATACATACATACATACATACATACATACATACATACAGACAGACAAAAGACAAAAGCTCACTAGCACACCAAAGAGCCGTCATTAAGTGTTAGGTCTTCCTTAAAGAATTTACACTGAGCTCCGTTTGTGTTCTTCCCCACAGTTAATAACCAAGTTGGATCATGTCTGTTTGTTTAATATTAAGTCCAGGAGACGGTTAGCTTAGCTTAGCATGAAGAAGTGGAGGGGAACCATTACTGTTACCGTTAAATCAGCCAACCGGAGCACGTGAGCTGAGCACAAGCCGGATGATTTTGGATGGAACTTGAGCAGAATGTTTTAAATGTTGGAGCGTCGACTTATCTCCCATCCTGCTGCAATTTTGTTGAGTTTGAAGCATGCCCGCGCCCGCATCTGTGTTACTGCAGCGCAGTACATGCCAACCCAGGCTTACGGCAGTTTGTGAAATTGTCACGTTGTTTAATGTATGGAATCAACACTTTTTTGTGCTGGTGAGGACAATTTTTAAAGTAAGTGACCGTTCGCTATTTATGGAATGGAGCACAAGTGGAAAATAGG
This sequence comes from Etheostoma perlongum, assembly GCA_026937815.1. Classification (NCBI taxonomy): domain Eukaryota; kingdom Metazoa; phylum Chordata; class Actinopteri; order Perciformes; family Percidae; genus Etheostoma; species Etheostoma perlongum. The sequence goes on along the minus strand of CM049377.1, from coordinate 27,602,793 downwards.
GGAGGGTAATGTCTTTTTATTCTTATATGAGGGGAGGGTCACCCAACTTTTGTATTCATGAAAACAGCAACATTTCAATGTGGCTTGTTTGGTGTATATTTTTCCCATGTAGCTCCCCCCCCCCCCCCCATTGATAGCAGATGGGTCCCTCCCTGTTTAGTCAGCCAGAAAATATGAGCTGTAGCTTTGTAGAGACTGTTTTTTCCAAAACTGAAAAAATCCCACAAAACTGCTTAGCTTGTTCCATTGTGTTGGAACAAAGACATCTGCTGAAAAACTAATTTTATTCATTATTTCATTCATGATTGCCGTACTATTTAGTTCAGAAACATTGAAAACACCACTGAACGAAAACATAGCGGACCAGATGCAAGCCTTTTTGGAAAAAATCGATGCTCGCGGACAGCACACAGCCGGGAAGGCATGAGACGGGAGGTCTCCAGGCTGCAGCCATACCCGACTCAAATATCCTTTTGGTCCTGGTGATTATTTGTGAAATTTCACTTTTTAAGTCATTTGAGAAGGAAGGAGTGGTACTAATAAGCCCCCATATGGACGCTCGTCTGAGAAATGGAGTTTTGGATAATGTTCGGCTTCGGCAGCTTTACCTGTGCTAAAATATACAGACACAAGTCCATAGCAACCAGTTCACATGTTGAACTTCATACCCAGTGTGCTTTGGTGAATGGTCTCCATGTTTTATTGTTTTAATTCATGTGGATACTAGTTTAGTAGAGGAGTAACTTAGTATTTGAAGTAATGCAGTAATGCAGGAAGTGTGCATTTAGTTTCCATACTTGTTGTGTTTCCACAACAATGTTAGTGAGCAAATCTACTGAAATAACCACCATAACATTTCACCTTCATTTTCTGCTTTCTAGGGTGAACTTTGCTGCATCAATTTAAGGTGCAAATGTCTTTATTTATCTTAAGCATATTAAAATAGTTTTTTTTGGGCGGGTTGCACTGGCGGGTTGCATTATTGGAGGGGTTGTAACCCCCCACCCACCCTGTAAACTATGGGTTTGACTAATACCCGGAACAATCATTCTCATCCTATAAGGTTGTTACGCAATGCAAGGTTTGTCCATTGCTTCAGTAAATAGGAAGGACCTTAGATACGGCTTGGCAACTGGACAGGTTTCCACATGACAGGGGTGTCAATCAATTTATTTGACTGGATAAATGACAACATAATGTCCCATATATAATGACATGACATGACAAAAAAGTGGCTCAAAACACAAGGAATACAAAGGAATGAAACCATGATCCTTGAGCTTGCCCTCATAGGAATACAAGGGATTTTAATTGATTTCTTTTAACATTTTGCGTTGTTTTCTCCAACCATAAAAACTCCACAGGCCGTGACCCCAATCGTTCACCCTTGAGAAAAAGCCAACAAGATGGTTTAGCACATGGAGTAATTCTCATCTCTCAATATGGGAGTCAGATTGTGACTTTATGAATGAGGTGATTGGTGAGGGCCCTGCTCCGCCACAGGCTCATTTACTCAGTCCATCACCCCGTTCACACGGCTGTGTATTTGGGGTGGGTTATGTCAATAAAAACCTGGACCCGCAATGCAGCGCATTCCTGTGGCAGGCCGCATATCTGCTGTTTATGTCAGTTTTTGGTAATGTTACTGTGGACTCACTGATAGGCCTGTCCACCAGGGAGGACAGAAATGCCTTTTAACTTTGATCACCCTCTAAATGCAACTCCACTGTCCTTTACGACTGCATTCTACTGGAATGGAATTTCAGCGTCTATCTTCATTTTACATACACATGCCTGCAAGATAAGTTAAGAATTTCCTAGAGGTATTTATTGACTGAGAGAAACAGACGATAGTTGTGTGTGTGCTTCTGTGTGTATCTGTTGGTCTTGTTTTGGAGGCCTTTTATTCTAATTTCTTGTGAGTGGTGCAAATTGATGCTATGATCACTCCGGATAAAATCTTCATTCATCATTCATCACTCAAAGAAACTCCCAAAAACCACAATGAGCAGTTAGCAAGGACATGTTGAAATCGCTCTGATAGTACTGGTAGTGGTAGAAGAAGTAAACAAAGGAGTGGACAGCTCAGACAGGAGTGAAGCTCAGACACCAGTTATCGCTACGGCACGGCTGATTTGAACTCATTAGGAGGCAGATCTCCGCTGCATTTCTCCTCTTAGCTTGATGGCAGATGACCGTGTTCCCATATGTAGGAAGCACAAATCTAAGTGATGTCTAGAGGTTGTCTTTGTCTTGGAGCGACAGCAGAAAGTGATATGTGATTGTAATCAGTCTGCTCTGTGTGTGTGTGGATGTGTGTGTGTGTCTTTGCGTGCAGGAGCTCTGTTAAAGTACAGGGACCAGAGTACATAAAGACATGTATGAATAGAACATATTTAGTTTGTGTCATGACGGCAGTACAAAAGACATCTACCAGCTTCCGGTCCAATATCCACACACAACTTAGGCCTATACTCTACTTTCCAAAAAAACAAAAAAAAAAAAACATATTACAGCAGCCATAACACCATAGTGTAAGGGATGCATTGTCCAACTAGAACTAACCATTTCATACACAAAACAAAACTACAGCCATAGAAAATAAGTGAATAAATAAATTACTTCCAGATGAATGAAATGTTTTACGTTCAAACAACCACACTAACAGATTTATATCCCGCCTCATCTCTTTTACTTCAACTTTCTTAACCCGCATTTTCACATATCTAAAATTTACCTTTTTAAGGGTATTTGCATGTAACTCAAATTGCATGTTTCCTCAAATCTCTTTTGAAAACAAACCTTAACTTATGATGTGTTGTACAAATAATTTCAGTGCTTGAAATGTTGAATTGAACATTAGTCAATAAAGACATAAAAAAGACCATAAATAAAAATGATTAAAAATATGATTAAAATGTGATTAAAATCCTTTGTCCTCAGAAGGGTTAAATAATTGCAATCTTTAGTCCTGATAATATGGACAATACAAAGCAAAATTAACTTATATCACCAATAGTTGTTGGCAGCATTCCTATGGAGAAAAACAACAACATAACCAGTATAAGTATAGGACTATGAGAAACATATTGCTGCTGATTCTCCTCAATCAGTCAATGGTTTAAACTAAAATCTAAAACATGTTAGTGGCAATCTCCATGTATCTCACACAACATGTGTTTTCTGTTGAATGATTGAGATTGATGCATCCTTTTTAACATGTTCATGTCAAATAGCTGGTAACTCATGCCGGAGCTAAAGTGTTCTGTAATTCTCTTTTTCCAGGATGGATGTCTTCTTTTTTCAAATAAATCAGAGTTTTCTGCCACGAGCCTTCCCCAGATCTCCGGCAGACTTATGCCGCCCGTGGAGCCATGCGGGGGGGGCAGATCCCGCCCTAACCCCCCCTCCTCTTATGTCATAGCTTATTCTTATGTACGTTGGTGTGATTGTTGTCTTTTCTTAGCGCACTGCAAGCTACTGGTGGAGCATAGTTCATTTTTCTAAGTACACAAGGAACTATGACAATAAAAATAAATCTGAAATCTGAACTCACCCTCAGGAGACATGTCCCAAAAACACAGAAAGGAGCAGAAAGAGGGGGGGTTAAAGGACTCGGTGGGCTGAAACACGTCCCTGGTGCTCTGCTCGCAGGGGAATGTGAAGTAGGAGTCAGGCTAATCTCCAGCACCCACAAGAGACTGGCTCCTGTCTGCCTGCCTGCCACTTCCCTATCTGTGTGTTTCATTTCAGCCTGTCAGGCCCTATCTGGGCTGCTAGTGCTGCTGCTGCTGCCGGGGTACAGGCCCATGGACAGCAGGGCCAACAGAATATACACTCACGCATAGGACTGGGAATGCTTAACCCTTGTGTTGTCCTTGGGTCAAATTTGATCCGTTTTCAAAGTCTGGCCCTGCAGTCCCATGTCAAAGTGTCCTTGGGGAAGACACTGAACCCTGAGTTGCCCTCGATGCTGTGCCATCGGAGTGTAAATGTGTGTGTGAGTGTTTATCTGATGAGCAGGTGGCACCTTGTACGGCAGCCTCGGCCACAGTGTGTGAATGTGTGTGAATGGTGAATGGATCCTGTACTTCATGTAAAAGCGCTTTGAGTAGTCGTTAAGACTAGAAAAGCGCTATATAAGAAAAGTCCATTTACATTCATTCGGCTTAGGTGCTGCCCAAAACGGCTTCTAAACCGCACCTAAACTTTATAATGGAAATATATATATATATTTTATTTAGAAATAATTATAAAATATAGAAGAAACACAAACACAAGCTCTGTTGGGGGCACAAACAAACAAAAGAATTTCCCATGAATTTTGGTGCATCCATCACGAAGACGTCAATATTCAATGGGAAGAACATTTCATTTTAATAAGTTGTATCAGCAGATGACAGCACGGTATCAGCGCACCGTTATGCTCATGCTTAACGTAAATATTCAAAATGAAGTTAACTTATTGTAAAATCAGTAGTTTCGCTTTTGCCAGACCTTCCTCAACAGCGCTGCAGAGGCGGGTCTGGCTAGTCCACACAGGCAGTTGGTCGAGATCACACAGGAGTTGGTCACGAGCGAGACTAATAGACCTTTTTCACAGCAGACATGTTGACTTGTCATAGTAGGACAAGCATAGCTCAAATTGATAACCGTAACAATGGCTCAGTTCCATCAAATGTCCTAGTAAGCTATTTCAGTGAGTCAGCATGCACAATATCAGGGCCTCTCCCAAGTGGAATGCAGCCATCATTAATGGTTTTCCTACTATGACATGTCTGCAGTGAAAAAGGTCTATAGCGGTTGTCTTGACTATGATCTGACGCAGAGTGGAGGAATGACTGGGTATATGAAACAGAGGTTGATTGTGGTAGTTGACCTGCAGCTGGAACTCTGACTCCCACACACCACGCTCCACTCCTGCAATTAGAGACAAACAGAGGTGAGGGAGAGAGGAGAGACGGAGAAGCTACTCAGGAGCTGCAGCAGGCCAAAAACGAGGTGTCTGCAAAATAGCCTCGGGAATGAACTTGTTTTGGTGGAACATGTGTACGTCCAAAAGTTGTTTTAGTCATGCAACAGACCTTTTTTATATTGGGTCCTACGTTTCTGTCCAAATTTTGGTTTTGAAACCTCCAAATGGGCCGTTGACGGACTTCACAGTGAATTCTATTGGAACACTGTTTTGGGATTGGCGACTTAAGATGTTTCCACATTTCTGTGACAAATGTAAGCTTTCATTGCCCAAAATCCAAAGTTGCGCAGTGTGTAGAGGCCATTAGTCCTGTTTGGAGGTGAGCTGGAGAAAGAATAGAAAAATAACTGCTTAATCCATGGATGCCTTTGATCTGGTACTAAGACACATCTGTTGTCTCTTCTCTTCCTTAAGACCAACATCCTTATAATTCTTGTGAATTCTTGTTTGAGCTTTGACTTAAATAAATGAAAAACATGTACAGTTGTGTTCATATAAATCCTTAGAATAGCTTTCAATTCCATATCAATGCCTTGGGAACACTGCACATTCAATTCCAAATCAAAACATGACCAAAATTGATCAAGTGCAAAGAGTTCATGTTATCTTATGCTGAAGAGGAAATGCCTTTGAAATGGGTCTTTCAACAAGACAATGACCCAAAACACACCAGTAAGCAAAGTCTTGGTTCCAGATGAACCAGATTGATGTTATGGAGCGGCCAGCCCAATCCCCGGACCTCAATCCCATTGAACACTTGTGAGGTGACATCATAAATGCTGTTTCTCAGGCAAAACCCAGTACTGCAGAGGAATTGTGGGATGTAGTTCAATCGTCCTGGGATGGAAAACCTGTTCACAGGTGCCAGAAGCTGGTCGACTCCATGAAACAACAAATAGCTTTTGATAACAACAAAAATATGCATTTACCTCTATGTGTTTTTCAAATTTGATGGTAAACTATTGAAAGCCAGCAGTTTGTGGGGTTTTGGTTGGCATAATTTGCCTCACATAACAATAATTCAGGCTGATTCAAGATCCCTTTGCTTAGTGTCAGGGTCCTGATCACCCTGTCGGGGTTGTATTCACTATAACAACCGCCTCGCTCTACATTATCCCTTACGTATATTCCCATCCAATTAGGTTGAATTTGGTATTGATGACGCAAAAAATAACGGTAACATCACTGAAATTATTAAAAAATAAAAACAAGCCAATTTTGTAAAATGTGAGGAGTAGAAAGTACCGATATTCGTATTAAAAATGTAAGGAGTAAAGGAAAAAAATTGGCACAAAAATAAATAGCAAAGTAAAGGAAAAATATCTGAAAAATCTACTTGAGTTCCCATCACTTCCCATCTCTGGCTGTAGGTCAGTAAGCTAATCAACAATGTTGTGTGTGTTTTTATATTTACTAATACTATATTGGATTCATGTTAATGTATGCTTTCAGACACATTTTTTTAAAAACTATTGAACAATTATTTGGTGGCCCCTCTCCAGAGACTCCCCTGTCAAAGATCTCGGATGTAAGGTGTCATATGTCGAGTCACCTCAAATTTTAGGCACTCACAGGTAAACATAGCTGAAATTTGTCCCTGTGCATTTTACAAGTTACTCGATCAACACTGTGTAATTCCAATGGCCTGCCTGCTCACTGCTCTCTCTGTGTGGATGGTACCTCTACCTTGTAACTGTTGTATCACTGTTACCTGTTAACTGTTATCATTACTCTACTTAATCTCCTGCAGATTGAGCCTTTTTCTTTTTTCGACCAAACAATGATGAAGAGTTAAATAGGGTGTGAAACATCTTCCCCCACAGTCCCATAAAAGGCCAATTTACACAGATCATTTACCCGTGATTCAATCGCACAACACGGAGCCTTGCGGCCAGCTGTCACACATGCTGCTGGCTGGCAAATATGTAGTTTTGGCAGATTGTGTGCATGTGTGTATGTGTGAGAAAGAGAGACCCAAGGGTGCTTTTCAGGGCTTTTTGCATATGTGTTTGTGTTTTGCTGCTAATCTTGCTATCTGCATGTGTCTGTGATAACTTTTATGTTCTGTGTTATTGTTGGTTGTCTCCAGAATGACTCATTCAGATTGATCCATGCAGGTTGTCTCCGTTCTCTCAAAGGTCAAACAGCACAAACACAGGCCTCAGGAGATGAGCTCAAGACGCAGGCAATGGTGATAGTGTGTGTGTGTGTGTGTGTGTGTGTGTGTGTGTGTGTGTAAGTTTATTGACTTATGTTTATGTACAGATGATGAGCATGTGATCATTTGACCGGAAAATGCTTGAAAACGATGAGGGGAATCAAACTTGTTTTGAAGAAATTCAAATTGCACAGAGCAAAGAGCACAAATTGTAATTTAAGGTTTTGAAAGATGAAATAACTCTGTCTTTATGTTACAAACAAAAACTTGAATTCATAATTGAGACGCAGTTTTGCTCAATTCAATACATGTTTTGCTGCTTGTGTGACTAATGTTAGCCATCTTTAAATAGATATTGCCGTGTATAGTCTGTGTAAAGAAGTGGACGTAGCCACGGTGGCTTCACCCAATAGGTGTGGGGTTGACCGCTTTGAAGCCTTGAGTTTTTTGGATCGTGGGCCGTCGCCATTTTCTTTTTGGTGCCAGAAAAGACCATACTTGTTTGAGAGAGTGGAGCTAAGTTATTCAACATGGCCGCTAGACTAGCTAGCTAGTAGGGTTAGCAAGATGCAAAAATGGTCATCCAATGAGTTTCTTTACAACCAAATGCTGAACAAGACATTTTTTTTTCACTTTCATGAACTGCAAACACACAGTGAGAGGGTCAAAGGTAACGCCTGCTCTAGCGACTTGTCAATCACAAGGTAGCCACGCCCTAAAGCATCCCCTGAAAACTAGAAACTGGTTGAGACCTTTAACTAATTATGAAAATTTGAACATGCTTCAACAGAATCTTTATGATTTAAAATGATTGATTTAATTTTAAATGCAGAAAAAAACTAAAGTCATGCTTTTTTCAGATTTGAAATCTAAATCAAATCTGCCTTCAGTCCTCACTTCCCAGGGTATGAAACTTGAATGTGTGTTTCTAAGTACAGATATCTTGGTATTTTAATTGATGAATCTCTCTCTTTTATGCTTAATATTCAGCAGCTAGCAAAAAGATTAAAACCTAAACTAGGGTTTTATTTCGGAATCAAATCCTGCCTTTTGTTCGAATCTAGAAAGAGGCTGGTTACTGCCACTTTTATGTCTGTAATTATGGTGATGTTTTATACATGCATGCTTCGTCTCAACGTCGGCATGCACGCGATACTGTATACCATGGATCTCTGAGGTTCATCACTGGTAGGAAAGCCCTCATCATTGGGAACTGTATGAAAGTGTTGCATGGCGTTCTTTATCAACACAGAGACTGCAACACTGGCATATCTTCATATACAAGGCTATTTTAGGTCTCCTTCCATCCTACCTTATGATACAGTATATCAGTGTCAAAACTTCAAAAATCAAAACTTTTGTTTGAGGCTTTTCATCGATGTTTTTAACTTTTTCTTACATTTTTGTCCCATTTTTCATCACCTTTGATGCTTTTTTTTCAATGTTTGTCACTTATCTTTGACATTTTCAACACTATTAACTTCAGTTTTACAGTTATATTTGGAATTTATGTTCAATAAACCTCATTTAAAGGAAATTATAATGTTTGAGTTAGAAAAGCAGAAATTAGGAATTATTTAAACTATAATTAAAGGAATGTATGTTGATGGATAATCACAGACTGGAATATGTCAACTTTTACTCAATACTATTTCAAAACCATTTCAATTTTTTTCAAATGCTTTAAAATTTAATAAGATGCCCCAAAATTGATGAAAGTAGAAATGTGTACTTGCCAAAGAGCGTTGTGTGGAATCAATCATGTTAATTTGGGTAATTACAATTGAGTATTTAAAGAGAAAAATGATGTAGGAAAACGGGTTAACTTGACCCGAGGACAAGATGAGGGTTAAGTTTGCTGCTCCCTCTACATGGAACAAGTTATAGAAATCCAAGAAACTTAATGAGTCATTAATACCATAATATCTTAAACATTGGTCGCTTTTAAGAGGATGTTGATTAACTTGGAGACAGACACATCTGGCTGCAGATGTTTTGCCTGATGTGTTTAGGGTTGTGGTTGACTTTGAGGCATTTGCTGTTTCAGTTATTTTATGTTTTTAGTGTTTTTGTGTATTTTGTGTTATTGTGTGGTTGTATTGCTGCCTGTCTTGGCCAGGACTTTTATTTTTTTAAATCTTAATGAGTCTCTTCCTGGTTAATACATCAAGAGAGAAGTAGGGTTATGTTTTAATAAACGTTCTGCACAATCAGACTTTTTTTGCAACCTGATGGAAATGAGATAGATTGCAGGTTTAAGGCACTTCCGCGTCGGCTTCACTTTTCAGACCTGAGGTTGCTGTTTGTGTTTAGCTGACATTCCTGAATCACTTTGCTGACTTCATGTCTCTTCTTTACATTTGCTGTTCTTAACCCTCATGTCATCAACCCGTTTTCAGTTTTTTTTACCACAAAAACCTTGCAAAATGGGCGTTTGAAATAAGCGCTGACAATGACAACATTAGAAAAATCAAATCACTTTGGAAAAAACATGAAAAGAAGCACCCACAACATTGAAAAAAATGACAAAAATGTCAGAAAAAGCGATAAGTGTTGAAAAAAATTGTTTTTTTTATGGTTAACGGGAAGACAACACAAGGGTTAAACCATGTTTAGCATTTACTGTTATTCGTATATTGCCAAACACTAAGCGGTTTTGCTGCTTTTAGGTCTGGTATGACCAGTAGCTTATCATGGCTAATGTTAGCTAACTTTACATATTGCTCTGAATTATTTCAATCAATATGAACAGGTACTATTTTTTTTTATTTGGTCTTTATCAGCATCTTATATATGCATAGATTTTGCCCAATAGTCACTTAGGGTTAACGGCTCAAGAAATGTGTGACTTGTCTGCTACTGCTACATTTAAAAATGAACATTATACTGTAATTCCACTTGTGGAAAAAGTGTTTAGGGAAAGTTCTGGGCTCACTTTCAGATAAAAGTTGGATGAATGTAAAACAATATTGTGCTGTAATCCTGTACAGATAGAAATCAATTGAAAAGAGGCAAAAGGGTGCATAATGCTAGAATGTTATAAAATAAAAATTAGAATAGAATTGTATTCAAAAACTATACTTCTGATCCCGAATGTACAGCTTTATCTTCAAATGGATAGTCAACAGGATTCAATCAGTGAGGAAAGAACTGATAATGATGTGTGTCACCTATAAGAGAGGAGCTTTGTTGGATGGAGTTCACATCAGAGTCCACTAGTCCACCATCCACAATGTTTACACACTAGCCTTATCAGGAAATATGACAGGACTTACCCTCTGTCTAATTATGTAAACAACAAACACATATTTTGCTTCACCAGAAATGAAGGGATAATCTAAACCAGAGATCTTCAACACGGGCCCGGGAGCCCTAGGCCTGTCAAATTATGGTATAATATGTCACAATATCTATTAGTATTTGTATGTTTTGGTCAAAAATGAACAGGAATCCAACATAGTATTAGCAAATATAAATCAGCTTATTTGTGAAAAAGCACTGATTGATGAGAAGCTTACTGGCCTACAGGTAAGGTAGTCTCTAAGGTAGCCATCCTCAGATACAGTTCATCCTAAAGATTCACTGTGCCACATACAGCATATGCTTAACACGATTTATAAAATCATGCCAAATATTAATATTTTATTATCTTAGTATTCAATGTAGTAAAAAGGTATGTTATTGTAGGCCCAGTTTAAAATGCAAGTTAATTTCCCACAATATATGCAGTAGGGGGTTCCTGATCAGTCTCTCTCAGTTAAAGGGCCCCTGATTTAAATGGTACTTGCATTAATTGATTTGTAACATGTTAATTACATACACTATTTGAAAAAAATATCATTGTTGTATTATTAGTGTTAAAGCACATTCCCTCAAACCCTTGTTGCTGTTTTTCAAAAAGCTGAAAATATTACTTGATTTTTCAGTATCTGAACTTTGCACGGAAGGCTTCCTATTTTTTTTGTTTTTGTTTAGAGTAATTACCAAGCTTTACAAGCTGTACACTCAACATTGACATATTATCCCTCCATAAAGTTAACAGTTAGCAAACAGTTGCTCATTTACACATTCAACAGACACACCGCAACAAATAGCAGTCATTTCATTTGTGTCCACTTGATGAATGTAAGTCCAATATTCAGTCTGTGTGTATCTCTGACCTGATGCGCACCATCAACCAGTACTCATTTGCAACTCGTCAAATAGTGACGCTTAGTGGCTCTCAGCATTAGATACTAATTGCTGAAATCACCCTTTACTGTCTGTATGGGACGCACCAGACAGAGCAGTAGCTTGACTGCTGCGCTGTAAGATGATGTAGTATTAATAGTACGTTCCATTTGTACTCGGAAGTTGGATTTTCCAATATCAAAGTTGGAAACACACCCTCTGACCTCGGATTTCCGAGCCGGAACTCAAACAACCTTGCAGAACCCAAGCTAAAGATCCAACATGGCGGCCCCACGCATCAACAGCAGTGAAAGCTGTAGTAACATAGAGATATAAGCACTTCTGTCTCATTTTGTGTCTCACTAAATCAGTTGTATACACAGTCCTGTCCAACTTCTATCTGTGGATGTTGTTACGCTGTAACGAAACAGCGTAATGCGTTGTTATCATTTGGTATTGCTAAAAATGGCTAATCTGACCAGCGCTAACCCCAAAATGAAAAACTCAACCTGTAAATAGAACACATTCAACAACAGATCCGGCTTCCGAGTAAAATGGAACGCACTATAAGGACGACTAAGGTTGCGAGTAGTATGAAAGGCCAAAAATCTGTGTAAGGAGGCAGGTTGGGGTGGAGGATAGGCCAAATAACACAGGACGTTCAGCCTAGGACGGGAGTTCATGTCCCGTTTTGTATCCCCACCCACAATCATTTCCTAAACCTAACTTTCCCGATCTTGTGCAACATGTCAGTTAAACGTACATTTTTTTAATGACGGCAAATCGGTCCAGATCTAAAGCGTCAGAAAGTGACGTCAAGAGTCCCGATCAAGTGCAAATTAGTTCCCGACCCTGAGGGTCAAAAAGTGACGCCAAGAGTCAGTAACTAGTGCCAAAGGCACCTGACCAAGCACCGCTGTTTGACGCGCTGGCAGTGAGAATGTGGTGGCACCAAATCCTAAAGACACTCTAGCAGCTAATGAATATAAAAATAATAATAGCAGCTTCAAATATTGCAATGATCATGATTACCCATTAGACTTACAAAGTCCCTGTTGCACCACTCTCAGTTAGAAGAATAAGTTATTGAACCTATTTGGTACGATGCTAAATTTCTCCAGCAGTGCCAGTAGAGCCAAACAACATGTGCTTCAGACAGTGTTGAAGCAGAAAGGCCCACACCTGTGGCCTGAAATGGCTCATATACAAACATGCCCAGGGTGTTCCTATCAGACTTGCTCTTATCTTGAGTAAATGCCACTCGGCACATTTGTCTGTCTCCCTGCCTGCTGGAGAGTGTTGGAATGCTCAGGTAAGCACTTTGACTGACTCACCTCGCTATAGCCCCAACATACCTCGCCTTTTTCTTCCAACTCCAACTGAGTCTCAGGTTCCACGCCCTCCTCAAACCTCCCACTTTTATTAGTTCTTCATGGTGTCCTCTGCTAACCATTGCACAAATCTGCTATAATAGTCTCTATGCTATAATTTTATGGCAAACAGGTACCCCCGCCAGGCCAGATCCATTATTTTTCATATTATTTAAGATAATTGATTGGGCATTTTAAGCCTTTTTAGACCGGACAGCTGAAGTCTTGAAAGGGGGAGAGAGAGGGTGAATGGCATCAAGCAAAGGTCCGCATGTAGGAATCAATTATGAGTTTTTAATGGCAAAAAGAACACCAACATCCATTGTGTTTGCTCTATCTACCCTGCAGCGACGCACCACTGTAGGTCCATGAACGAGCAACTGTCTGTGGTTAGTTCACGCCTGTAACAGCAGGACAGTCGACTGTAGTATCTGAACTGCTAAATCCTTTGAAGCGTTGCCAGTTGCACACACGCTCGGTAGTGAAAGGCACGCTAACATGCTGACGGATTCTGTGTTTTTTGTGTTTTGAGCTGGGCTGAAACAGAGAACACGTTCGTAACACGTTCATTCACCAATCAGAAGCTTTGTCCCACCCCCGACTTTTGATGACTGAAGTTGACAGATATTTTCCTCCCTAGTTACGCTATGGATAAATAAAAGTATAAATAAATGGAACCAGCGCCCTGAGCGGTTGAGGGGGGTTCAGTGCCTTGCTCAAGAGCACCTTGGCATCTCTCCAGCTACCAGTCCACATTCTGTACTTTTGTTCCAAACAAGAACCTTATCGTCAAATAATGTTGTCAGAAAAAAAGAGAAAATGAGAAAAGTTTTTTATTTCATGGATTTCACAAATTTCAGTATGACAGTTATGTCATAAACCGTTTACATCTGAGCATGTGCAACTCAAATCTGCACTTGACTCACATTGGGCAGTGACATAGGGTATGTATCTTATGTACACTCAAATTAGCATTGCATTGTGGGTATTTTATAGTGGACTATACAGTGAATGAAATGAACCACGGAGAATTCAAACACCACTACAAAGTGACAAACACACTATATCGTGCACACATTTTCCATGACAAAGAACGGTTTTATGACTCCCCAATAATGCTTTCCAACAATTCTTCTTTTCTGTAACACTGAGTCAGGTGTGAGGCAGACAATGCTGCATGTGTGTGTGTGTGTGTGTGTGTGTGTGTGTGTGTGTGTCTTTCTTTACTATGCTTTAAATGGTTATAAAGCATTTATCTATACTTTATTTCATTCACATTTTTTTTTAATTTTACTATTGTAAATGATTTTAGAAATGGCAGCTCAAAAAAAGACACAAAGACAATCCTACCTTTACCCTGAGTATAAGTATAATTTCTAAGGGTGGGGTTAAATAGAGGGAGTGGGGGGTGGTCATCTAATTTAATGCTGAAAAAAATGTGTTTTTACTGCTGTTTACCTTTTTAACGGACCATTTTTCAGCCTGAAGACGACTGCAGGGTTAATGGGGAGCTTTTATTGCACTCAGCGTGTGTGGGAGATGCTGTGCAGAGAGTCACCAGGAGGGGGCAGTGTGGACATTCTCATCGGTGGCTGGGACAGGTCCCTGCACTGCGTCTAAAGGCTGAGGGACTGCAGTCAAGTCACAGTAGCTTCTTTGGAGTCACTGGTCTGATCCAACGCTACTGTATATTTACTGCTACAGTAGGCCAACGGTCCATTCGCTCACATAGCAACAACTGGTAAAGTCTGGTTGCATTACAGTTTTCCTAGAAGAATGCATGCTGCTGTGTTAGAGCAAAGGACATCATTAACGAGACATTCACATTATCAAAAAATACATTTCTTCTGCAAATAAGCTATGACAAGTGTAAGTCTTGTATTTATTTCAACTGTCCTTCCTACCTGAAACAGATTTTGGTTACATGTAGATTTTTATATCCACTCAGACATGATGCAATATCCCTTTATCTTTGTCCCCCGAATTCTATAGAGCTCCTTCTGATTGGAATAATTTCCCTGTCTCTGAGATCTATTACCACGTACCGTTGCTTCAGGACATCTTCATTTTCTCTTTTAAAACCAACTGTCTATGCTTTTAGTTGTGTATACTTAAGATGTTTCTGTTTATTTGTGCTGAAGACACACTGCTTCAAATGATCTTTATTCTTATAGAATTGATTCATTATCCAGGTTGTTCATTTTATCTTTTTATTTCAGAATAAATAGAAATACAAACAGCTCTTAGAGTAGCCCACATGCTTACTTTTAATTGTTTTAACCCTGTGCTTGTTGTTGTGTGTCTAACTCTTGCACCAAAACAAATTTCTCCTTAGGGAGACTAATAAAGATACTTTGACTTTACTATTGTATTTAATGTCTACCTTGTAAAACAGCTGGCAGTGGGGGGGGGGAGGGTGAGCAAGCTGTCTGTATCTGTGTTTTTTGTAGTGTATGCTTGTTATGTAAAGCTGTTCTTTTTGCTTGTATGTGTTATGTATGTATGTACTATGTATTTGTGTTTATAGGACCTCGCTCGAAAAATGAGATGTTACATCTCAAGGGGTTTTCCTTTAGATTAAAAAACTTGAAATTCAAATTAAAGTCAGTGAATTGAATTCTGGGTGGACTGGTAGCTGGAGAGGGGCCAGTTCACCTCCTGGGCACTGCCAAGGTGCTGTCCACCTGCTCAGGACGCCTTTCCATGGACAGCCCCCCCACTCTGACATCTCTTCATTAGTGCATGTATAGGATAGGCACTGAGCATGTGTGTGTAATTCAGGCCTGTGTGTAATAACGCATATTACAACAGAGTGAAAACATTGTAATTTCCCCTTGCGGGATTAATAAAGTATACATTATTATTTTTCAGCAGGGGCAATTCTAGGATCTGACCTTTAGGGGGGCTCAGTCAGAGTGTAACACGGCAACCCGGTCTCATGGAAGTTGGCGAAATGTTCATATAATTCATATATGTTCATGTTTAATTTTAATCTATTGATTTGTGCACACGGACATGTTTTTCTTGTTTTTTTGCCCCGTTTTTTTTAAGCTAATGTATTTCAATGTGAAACATCTTTCATGATAGCAGCACGATTCTTTCTGCCACTCGGGCTGCAGCTGAGAAGCTGTATACAGCTACTATTGGTATTAGCCCTATAGTGCCTGCTAAATCAATTATTTCATTAGCCAATAATCTCTGACTTCACCTACCTCCGATTGGCCAAAACTAAGTTTCTGTTAACCATTTCCTGGTTTGGGTTACAGGTGCATATAATTGGTGACAACGACACAGGATATTAAACCTGTTTCAAGCCCTGTTAAACCTGTAATTGTTTGTCCTCTGTCACTAACAGTAGCCTCTCTAACTTAAAACACCAAAATTGATTGCATTTTTAGGGGGGCTGAGATGAAATTTAAGGGGGGCTCAAACCCCTTAAATTTCATCAAGGGTCTACAGTCGTCCATATTTTTCAGACTTTAATGTGGAAATCAATGGACACAATGTGACAATGTTTAATCCACAATGAATTCTTTACATTTCATGGACAAGCAGTGCGATGGCATTTAAACAGTCCCGATGATTAAACCAAACTGACAATTTATTTAAAGTACATTAAAAGGTTTACATACTTTTTTTCCAGTCATTGCAGAAGATTTCTTGCTCTGTTTTCATTTGAGAAAATCTCATTTGGCTCCTGTAATGTTTTGGACACTGCCGTACAGATATATACTATCATGCTCTCATCTAAGTGATTAAAACAACTGGCGGTTTTGCAGGCTGACATCACTCAGAATGAATTGTGTTTGCGCTCAAGTGACACATGCAGCTGCTACTTACCTACAGTAAATTACGACCATTCCCTGTTTGAGCGGATGTTGCTGCATGTTTGTGATCCACATTATATCAGACCTGAGAGCGCTTTGATAAGCCTTTTACGCTTGTAAAACCATCATGTGGGATTTGGCTGTCTCTATAATATGTAGTGTGCGCAGTGACATGCCATGCTGGAGAGCTTTGTAGCATCTTTTAATGCTTCATGCTCGTCCCTCATTGGCTGCAGTCATCATGCCCACTGACTGACAATATCCTTTAAATTGTGACCTCTGTGGGACAATGACAGATGATCAGTTACGCCTCAATGCAGATTTGATTATTTGTTATGCCTGAAGGGGTCAACGTGTCTTCTTGAAGGTTAACTACCATTTTTTTCTTCTACCTGGACGCCATTTTCCTATATTTTTGTGTCTAAGTGACTGATGGGAGCAATCTTTGACTTTGGTCCAGTGTTATGCAAGATCGCTGCAGTCGGCAGTAGCAAAACAAGCTACAATGTGAGTGCAATATGTAATAATGACAGCTAGAGTTTAAAATAGTTACTGCAGTAAAAATACTGAAGAGCGTTATCATCCCCGTCCCCTCCTCCCTAGACTCGAAGTTCACGGAGGTTTCCAGGCTGAGACCGCAGCATCCACAACAATGTTGCTAGACGCTTGTCTAACATAGCCAGACGTTACCTCACAGCACAGCGGAGTAGCTAACGTTAGACGGTTACGGCCGCTGAACAGGCTACACGTTGTAAACAACCGTGGCCCGCTTGCCTGGTCCTCCGGTAATGTTAGCAGTTAGCAAGGTTAGCATGCCAACGTTAGCCAGCACCAGTTGGGATCGCTTTACTGGCTGTGTCCAAAGGTTTTTTTTCTTTTGCAAGTAACCAACTCGGGTACCCTAGCTACATAATTCAATGTGAGTAAAACAAATGTTGAAATTACATAAAATGCCCACCCCTTGTAGATGTCACAAATTAGCCTGAAGCTAATTGTTACGACCCAATTTAGTCTAGGGGTGAAGGACGCAAACAGTTTAAAATAATAAACTCAGGACAGAAAACAAACGGTAAATAAGGCAATTTTATTGTGCCTGCACAACACATGGCAACTTAAAATAATCTTCAAAAGGAAGATGAAAATAGGCACAGGTACCACAAGTACTCAGAGCAGGTCTCAGAGCAGGTCTCAGAGCAGGTCAGAAGGTCAGCAGGTCTCAGAGCAGGTCTCAGAGCAGGTCTCAGAGCAGGTCTCAGAGCAGGTCTCAGAGCAGGTCACTCTCTACGCTGGCTTTCACAGACACCTCCTCTGCACACAGCCATGCTGCCCTCTCTTAAGCTGCGAAGCACTGGTCAGCTGATCAGTCTCAGCTGCTGGCCGGTCCTCAGCAGCACACACCTGCAGAGAATCCCACACACCTGCAGAGAATACACATAACACAAAACGGCACGGGACACTAATACTTACCTGTTCAGGAGAAAATTGGCCAACTCTGCGTCCTTTTGGGGTCTAAGTTGTCTCCATTTTTTATATTAATCGGAGCCTCAGCGGCAAACGAGCACTTTTGTGATGGTAAAGCTTGACAACTGCCCAATTAACTTGGATTTAATACTGGACCAATGTCAAAGATTGTTGAGGCCATCAATCTCTTAGACCCAAAAGCATAGGGAAATAGGTTGGAAAAAAACTGTAGTTACCCTTTAAAGAGAGACACTGCAAGCAAAACCCTTATTTTGAGTTTTTGGGCTATTTTGCTTTCATAACATGCCTTCTTTCAGACTATTGGGATAAACACAATCCAAGTACACATTTAGATTTTTATTGGACCCCAATGCCCCTGTAAATGTCTCCTAAATTCACCAAAGGTTAGCATTAGATAATGCCTTGTATGTTAATCTAAACATGTTTATTTTTGAAAAATAATTGTGTCAATGTAGGTAATCCACTGGGGAAGTTTCATGTTGATATCTCTCAGTTGAAATGTTTTACCCTATTGACCTTGCAAAATGTATGATATTTTATAATCCATGTCTTTAAAGGCCGTTTTCTCAAAATGAGTTGTTCCTCATACTCTGATCCAGAAATCTCCACTTCAGTAGCACTTGCATACACCAAACGTGTTCAGGTTTTTACAGAGGGCTTTTGTTGTGTATCAGATTGTGATAAAAAGAGATATCAAATATTCCCTCTGTAAAAACCTTTAAATTTTATGTCAAAATAAACACAGCTACAAAATAAAACAATTTTGAATCTGGTTTTATCCATTGTTTAGATTTCTGTTCTGGAAATCTATGCAAATTAACTCATATTTAACAAGATTATTTGCATGGTAATATCATGGTCATTTTTTCCCTATTCATCTGGAGTTGTCTCCCCCCTAAGATATTGTGCACATTGTCTACAAAATGTCTACAAATGTCCAATTTGAGACATTTGAGTACCTTTCTCTCCAGGAAGCGCCCGGTCATCGGGGACTTGGGTAATAGCTCCCAGTGTGTTCTCCAATGTGAGAGAGAACAGGCGGCATGCTGACCATAATCATATTAGGCAGCACTTCACTAAATAAAGCAAAAGGCCCTTCTCATCAAATCCACACAGCCACTAAGTGGGCCTCTGAGGCACCACAGCACCCCACTCACGTGTGTGTGTGTGTGTGCCTGTGTGTGTGTGTGCGATGTAGAGGCAGATTGAGCGAGTGAGTGCATGTGTGTGGGAGGTGGAAAGACATGAGAAAGAGAGAGGAATGCATTCTTACCAGATCTTGGAAATTTCGTGCAAAAACAATTTGTTACTTTGTGTAATCATATCTTTAGCGTTATACCTGCAAACCTCCAAGAATTGTAAGCAATTTATGTACAGGCACGGTATATAGTGCATACACAGACAAACTCACTGTCTATTAATAAATGCTTCATCGAATTTTGAGGAGCGTGTCCTTGCAGCCCTGGGCCGTTCAGGTTTGCTGTCCAAAGCGGTTTTTGACTACGGGGAGTTTCTGCATGAGGGGAATTTGAGCTTGTTAGAGAGAGAGAGAGAGAGAGAGAGAGAGAGAGAGAGAGAGAGAGAGAGAGAGAGAGAGAGAGAGAGAGAGAAAGAAAAGAGAGAAAAGAAGACAGACCGGTGGTTTGCATCCATGGTGTCCTATAGGTTCCCATGCTGTTTATTAGAATGTGGCTCTAGGGGTCCTGCCCAGGTAGCTATTCTATTCTTGGACAGCACTGAGGTCAGCATATCAACAACGAAAAAACCTCTACATACCGGGAGCAGACCAAAAGTTTTAAAGTACACTCTTTGCAGCCAGTGACTTCCTGTTGTCACAAACCGGCTCAAAGCATGTGACAAAGAGGAGACGCACCATGATACAGTTTAACTAAAAATGTACTTTATTAACTCAAATCAAACCGAATCAGACCAAATAAAAGGGTTATTAAGGTGTGGCGTGTGGTTGTCAGTATTGTCAGTGGTGTAAGGGTGCATGAGATTACGTGTGTGTGTGTGTGTGTGTGTGTGTGTGTGTGTGAGTGAGTAAAAATTGCAAGCAGAGCATGAAGATGAACTTAACTACATAAACACACCAAAAAGGAAACCAACAAAACTAGTGAGAATAAGACCAGCAGCAACCCGCCACAAGCAGAGACCAGAGGTGCACTGCAGCCAGACTTAAGTAGCCTGGGCACCCTCAGGTGTTCCTGGTCACTCTGACCACTCCTGCAGAGACAGAGACAGAGACAGGTGGACAGCCTGCCACAGCAGGGATCGTCACAATAGCTATGTTTCCAGCCACACGTTTTTATCCCAGTTAAGTGATATTGAATGAAAAATGCCTTATGGAACCAGTAAAATTCAATGGAGTTTCATGAATATCGACTCAAAGGAACTAAGTTTGGTCTCATCGGATTTTATCTTTATCGATATACGGCTTATGCAATAAATGCTGATGAAAATGTTATTTGCCGCATAAATAATGAATTGCGATTAACTTTTAGGTCATTTTATGGTTGCAATCCACCACAAAACGAAGAAGAAGAAGTTTTAGTTAATTTCCCCCCACTATTTCCGCTCTGTTTGCACACAGAAACATTCAGCGTGATGAGTTACAGCCCATCACTGAGCTTGGTTGTTACAGACAGCTTGATGTGACAGAACGCACACAACACTGCCAGGCCCATGGGCTCTAACCCAGGCTGGGTCATCGGCCCATGACCGCGGATTGGCCGCACTTTGGCTAGTGATGCCTCAAGCTGTGACATTGATGAACAGACTGCTGCACGGTGTTTTACAAAGGGTCCCCAGTGAGCAGGCAGCAGTGGAGAACATGCCTCTGTCTCCTGTCCCAAAGGGACACCTGGCCATTCACTCTTGCATACTCATAACTCTTTTTCATCTTGGTTTAGCATGTTAACAATAATTTGCTAATTAGAACTAAAAGGTATTTGTTCCTAAACAATTCCAAATTCCAATTTTGACCTAATAAAGTCTTTAAAATTCATCCTAAGGGAGCCACAAATGGCTGTCATGTCATGGCATACAACCAACAGTTGTTAAGACAATTCACAAAAAATCAGTCTGAACTGAGCGGTTATTTGTACAGACATGATAAGAGCTGTTTTAGTTTGGTTTTAAACTTTCTTTTATCTTGATATTAACTTATTTCTCTCTCTCTCTCTCTCTGTTGTCCTGACTGGTAGAAGCTTAAGTCATTTTTTTTTATCAGATTTTGAGTACTTGTGTCAGTTTTTGGTGTGTTTTTGTAATTTGTGTGTCATGATGGATTTCATACTCTTGCTACACAACAAATCTAACTGCGGGTACAAATAAAGTAACCCAAACCTAAACCTGATGTCAATATCGGATGGGCGCAACAGGGAAAGTCAGTGGAACATTCATCCTCTGGGATCTGGATAACGTTTACTTCTGTGCTTAGACTCAAGTCAAATGGCAGAACTTTCACTTTATTTTTCACATTATGGTATTACTTCTTACTTTACTTAAGTAAAGCATGTAAATTCGTCTCCCATCACTATAAGTCCCCTGTGGAATTTAGTTTGGAAACAGCATGCAATGTTAGCATGCAGTGTTGGCAGCACAGCATATCTGTATAACTTATCACACAATAAATAATTATCACAATATTCCTGGACTATGACAAGCTGCATGTAACACAATGCAATGAATTAGTAGCGCTGATCCTTGTTGGATAATGAGCAACAAGGATCAATGCTTAGCTTACTGGGTAAGTCCCTCAACCAACGCTAAGGAAGCAGACGGTTAGAAGAGGGTGGTAGCAATGAGGGCAAAGAATAAAAGAACACCGAGTACATACAGTACAGTAGATGAAGATGAGTGTGTGCACATGGCACGAGCGACTACAATTCACACTGCCTGACTTGCTAATGAAACTATTAATTGAATAAATGGAGAATGTTGTTATGTACGCCATCTCAGTGGTCCATGAAATGAGTGACTGGATTATATATATATATATATATATATATATATATATATATATATATGTGTCTGTGTGTGTTTGAGTGAATGTGTGTCCTTGCAACCATTTGCTTGTGTGTGACCTCTTCTGTGTGTGTGTGTGTGTGTGTGTGTGTGTGTGTGTGTGTGTGTGTGTGTGTGTTCAGCGATGTGTGCCACAACAGAGTGACAGTGCGCCCCGTAAGCACATTTCCAACAGGCTAATTAAAGCTCCTCCGGAATAAGGCCAGCCTTATTAACATCTCAACACAGCCACTAAAGCCTGCTCATAACCCAACAAGGATCAATGCTCTTCATTAAGGCTGTACCCAATACTGCTGCCCTGCCAAGCCAACCCAGTCACCCAAATGAAGACTATAGGGGAAATGCAGAGCTGGTGAAAATGCAAAGAGAGAGAGAGAGAGAGAGAGAGAGAGAGAGAGAGAATGACTGGCAGTGTGTTTCTGTGTTTCTGTGGGTGTGTCTCTTTGTATTTTATAGTTTCTTGGGGAGGAAATGGCCCTTAGATATTAATGCGAGGTGATGCAGTTATGGTACTAATGATGCGCTGGATATATTGCTTGAAATTGATTATAGTGCAGCTTTCAGTCCACTAACCACACATCTCAGACTCATTCTCTTGCCATCCACTTTTCTTTACCTTCTGTTTTGTGTTGCTATGCGCAATTTAGGGTCACAACATGTAAAGTCAGTTAAAGGTCCCATGACATGATGCTCTTTGGATGCTTTTATATAGACCTTAGTGGTCCCCCAATACCATATCTGAAGTCTCTTTGCCAAAATTCAGCCTTGGTGCAGAATTACAGCCACTAGAGCCAGTCCCACAATGAGTTTACCTCAGTATGTGCCATTTCAGTCTGTAGCTATTGAGGAGGAGAGGTTGGGGCAAGGTGGAGGCCGGGGGTGTGGTATGATGTCTCTCTCTCGTGGGTGGGCCAAATTCTCTGGCCGGGCAAGGCAGAGAAATGGGAGGTAAGCTTGCCCCTTATGACCTCATAAGGAGCAAGATTCCAGATTGGCCCATCTGAGCTTTCATTTTTTCAAAGGCAGAGCAGGATACCCAGGGCTCAGTTTACACATATCACCATTTCTAGCCACTGGGGGACCATAGGCATGCTGGGGGAACTCATATTATTGTTAAAAAACCTCTAAAAGTGAGATTTTCATGACATGGGAGATTTAAGTGTAAGTCATGTGATTAAAGGTACTGTATTTACCAAAATGTTGAATTATTGCCTTAAGGAAATTATTGAGCCTTTTTCAATAAAACTTCCTTAATAACGTAAAAACTTTATTTATTTTCTTTTAGGTTTGCTTGAGGTGGTCTTTGGTGGTCCACAATTAATTTGCAAATTTGGGCATGGAAACCAATAAGTTCTGGCGTGGCGATAATTCAACTTACATGCCCGAACAGCTAAAACTGCTGATATTTCTGTAACGCGTCTTTGTCTCTGGACAGCAGGAAACATGGCCAATAGTAGTTGACATGAAAGAACAATTGAACCAAATTCCTATAGATCTGTCTCTACTTTTATCTCGTAAAACTAGCCATAAAAGAGATGGCATGGAGTTAAATTGCAGGAGTGCTTGGAATGGAAGGTAGATACAAGCTTAATAAACATGTGATGGTTCTGTAAAACACTTGTAGAGACAATAAAATCTGCGATTCGGGCAGCTCCGCTTCTGAGACGGTCCCGGTGTGGTATGGGGCGTGGCACTGCACAGACTCAGTGTTTAGTACTGTCTATGGTCTTCAAATCCATCTTCTTGTCCCATTGTCACAGCTTTTAATTTTTTTTTTTAATCTCTCATCAAACTCTCCGGTCCAAATGTCAGCCCATCCAATTTATCCCTATGGACAGTTATTCCTGGCCTTTCCCTCATCTCTCTCTCTCTCTCTCTCTCTCTCTCTCATCCCCTTCTCCCAGCCTCCTCAGGTCAATCTTTGAGTCTGTTTCAAAGCAGCAGATGCTGCAGTGTTTTCCTTTGGCTCGCCGTCCTGCTGACACTCCCAAAGATCAGAGGTAACACTGGGCCTGCACTCTGCTCCTTCCTCATCTCCCTCAGCAGGAAAAAAAAACTCCTTCACTCTACTCCATCAATTAATAATACTCTCCCATGGGAATTATAGCTTGTATACATAAGCAACACACACTTGCATACACACAGGGTGGGTATTTTTTTTTCTCTTCCCACTCCTGCACATAAAATTAGTAATTCATTTGTAGGGGAGAGCAGATTTACCGACATGCAGGCAGGAACATATTTCCTGGGTTTCCCCTGAGGCCGTCGTTGCTGACTCGTGTCATATTTACTGTGTAATTGATTTTTAAACACACTCGTCTCTCTCCATTCATGCACTACTATTTTTTCCACTGTGGCCCACAGCAATTGATCCTTCCAATCTGACTGTGTACTTCTATATTCATCTCTCCATTATAAGATAACCATCATCATCTCAGCATTTCTGTCTTTCATTATATATCGGTTTCTTTTCAGCCCCTCCCTACTAGCTGACAAGAACACCTTATTGCACATAGCGAGGGTGGGAGAGGAAGGAAGATGTAGAGGGGACAAGACAGGGCTTTTTTCATAGAAGACTGAATGAGAAGAAGGGAGGGCATGACTGAGAAGGACCAAGGAGGATTGATGGAGAGACGGAGGGGCTTGAAGGCCTGAGTGTGCTTTAAACCAAAGTTTGTGTGGCGTGTCTTCCAAACAGTTCTGAGGGCAGATGTATTTGTAGCTGTTCAAAAAGGCAGAGTAAAAAGTCTGCAATCCTTGACACAATACTTGTTGAAATGGGGTTAATGGAGAACACTTTAAGACAATTTACTCTGGTTTGGTTGTACACAACAGTGAAGTAAGTGAAGAAAAACAAGACTAAAAGTCTAGAGGTTGTTCTCTACTGAGCTAAATGCTAACGTAACCAACATGTGCTCAATGAAATTCCATTACGTTTTATCATGCTGATGCTTTTATCTAAAGCGACTTCCAGTAAGTGCCTTCAACCATGAAAGTACAAAATTTGGGACATGTGTAAACTTGTGCTCTCACTCTCTATCCCGTGAAATGGGATTACATTTAATGGAATAAGATGTGACAAAACAAATGTATTGATTGATTGATTCATAGATAGATAGATATTGATTGATTGATTGATTGATTGATTGATTGATTGATTGATTGATTGATTGATTGATTGATTGATTGATTGATTGATTGATTGATTGATTGAATGAATGAATACACGATGACTGGACAGAATAGTCTTGAAGCACTAGTCTATATCCTCTGGTGCTACATGAAATTTCCCCAGATGCATGTATTTTCCTTACGCTTTCTTTGAGTTAAATTTGGTGCATTTATGAGGACTATTGTTGACTGCCCCTCAGATCTCTGCAGGGTAAATCCAGAGAGCTAGCTAGACTATCTGTCCAATCTGAGTTTTCTCTCGCACGACTATTTTACAGCGGCTCTGTGCGTAGTTTTGCACCGCCCATGACGATTCCGATTGGTTTAAAGAAATGCCACTAAACCCAAACATGTTTTCTTCCCATTGAGTAGCCGGACTCTCCTTTGGCGCTTTGGAGGAGGCCAAGCGTGACTATGAAGCACAGTAGAACAGCGTGATTGTGTATGAGACATGAGTTTGTTTTGCCGTGATTCTATCACTGGGAGAAATCTACTGAAATGTAATCTAGGACGGGAGCTCTTAACCCCTTGTGTCAATTAGAAGGCAACCTTTACATTATATGTCATTTAGCTGACCCTTTTATCCAAAGGGACTTGCACCAGGCGGGGGTGTAGGGTTTGACCATGTCCTGGGTGTAAACTGGGGCTAATCTGTTCGTGGCCCTGTATGCAAGTGTCTGCGGGCAGCAACTGGTAACCATTGAAAAGAGCGGAGGAGCAATGTAGTGTGAGAGAACTTTAAATGTCAAATGGAAGGTAAACCAAGTAGTTTCACTTTTGGTGTAACTGTGCAATTAGAGTATCAGAATAAAGATCATATAGAGGAGCACCAGAAAGCAAAGGAAAAGGTAAGTAAAAAAGGACAGGGAGATGAAGTATACAGTAACTATGAAAGGAAAAGATAAGAAAGGAAAAGAAAAAAAAACAGGTGCAATTAAAGAAGAAGGGAGCAGAGGACGAGTGGAGAGCATAACAGTGAGCAGGAGACCAGAGAGCAAAGCCTTCCTTCCTTAGGGGAGGTGAAGGGCTCTTCTAATCAATCAATGGATGCATTGTAAAATCAATGCTCTGTATAATTAGGGCAATCCAAGGGTAAAAACACCCTGCTCTGCATTTTGCCTCCATCGGCACTCAGTCTTTGCTTTCTCCTGTAATAACGGCTTCATCGTAAACGGCTTCAGGTCACAATTACATTATTGCAAATTGGTTGAAATAATTGAAAAACCTCTAGGTCCCCACTATATGACTTGTCACAAAGTGCAATATCCTCAAAGGTACAATGTGCCATGATAAACTTTAGCCAAGCCCATTCTTTTTAAACAGCCTGATGGTATTTTCTAATCGTTTTCAGCTCTGCTCCGCCTCAGCCGAGGCGCAAATCGATAAGTTCACCTAAACTTACTCATGCTGTTTTTCCTTCCTCCCACGGCTGACTAGTAAGGACCTCCCTAATAGTCCCCGTACATGCATTTCCACACACATGCTCTCCTCTCGGAGTTGACATAATCTCCTTCTTTTAATTCCTTTATTGGAGATGGCAATGAAAATAATTACTGTCCACTAGGGCACTAGTGCTACGATTAAAATATTTAATCGCGATTAATCGCATTAATGTCATAGTTAACTCTATCTCTAAATATCTATTCTAAATGTCCCCTGATTTCTTTTTGTCCCATTATTTTTCTCATTTTAATGCTCTTATCAACATGAAAAAGTGGATCAGCTTGCTTTGTGCAAATGTTTTTTTATTGGATACATTCACAAAAAACCCTAGGTTGCATTTTGGCAAGAGTTACGCTTTAAGTAAAGGATCTGAATACTTCTTCCACCACTGGTTAATTGTTAACTAATGTAAGGACCATTTGTCAATTTATCTGATATCCTTTTGTTATGTTTTTATGTCACTGTTCAGTTTATTCAGTTTCTCTCTATAACTGGTCCAGTCAAATGCATACATACACACGTTTGTCTTTTAATTCCTCCCATCCAAGTAGATCTGTGTGTTCCCACTCATGTCACTATGTGATGAATGGAATAACCCAGGCCCAGTATCACTCTTTGTCCCAATAATAGTAGTTTAACACCGTTTCCTGGTTCCATAACACTGAGCGCCACTGAGGCAAACACTGTTAGTGCTGACAGTGGAGTGATGTCTTTCTCATTGAATACCTATGAAGTCCTCTACATGTCAATTAATGATAGATTCCATACATAATAAAAACAGGGCCGACCCACCACTAATCCACAATGGATTGCTGGGCAGGACCTGAAACTGATCCAAATCCCTGTCTCCAACACACACACACACACACACACACACACACACACACACACACACACACACACACACACACACACACACACACACACACACACACACACACACACACACACCAGCACATTTGCAGACATGCACATAAAAACAGTCCTCGCTCATGCCACTGTTTAATCTCTCTAAGTGTTTTTCCACTCTTCCGTATTTCCCCTTCTACCCCTCTGAGCTACACCTCATCCTTCTAGATGTTACCACTCACACTGCTATCAGCTCCTCCCTCAGATGGTGGAGACACTGACACGCACTTCTCTGTAATGCCTTCCGTCTTACTTCCATCATAAATCCCTCCCTTTATTGCGGATGCTGGTGTTTGGGTTAAAATATATAGTAGCAAAGCGCATCAAATCACTTTTTAGAGTAGATTGGTGCTTCTTTAGAAAACAAATACACCAAATCTTCACACACTGTAAACCTGAGTCTTTATATTCCTATTCTCCGAGGTTTCTCCTCCCGTTCTGTAAACGCACTGCTTCTCTAATGTGAGCTGTGTTGAACCATTGAGTTGTGTTAAGTTGGCTTGGAGTCCTTTTAGATCAATTTAATGAAGAGTCATCATGGACAAATATTATTTTAGAGAAATAAAGCTCTGCTATCTCTGTTTTAAACCGAAGAAGTGAGATGTACTTTTTTAGGTTAATTTGGTCTGGAACAAGGGATAATAAAGTAGTAAAAGGAATATGGTGGTGTACTGACTGACAGGTAACTCGTTTATTAGATAGTTTTGCCGACATATGTAGGAAAAGCTAACGTAGGATCGGACAGCACCTTGTATGTCATATTAGGCCTGTTTCCACTACAGGAAGTGAGATGAACCATAACTTAAAGGGGACAACAATCTTACTTTTGAGAGCCATGGCACAAGATAGAGATTAACAGTTTCATTAACAATGGTCATATCTGTATGCAGTAATGGAGTACATTAATTTTACATTTTAACTCTCCGATGTGAAGAGAAAGACATCCAAGTGCTGTCAATCTGACAATTGTGATTTCTATTGGATCAGCGTTCTGTCACTTGGCTGCCTGTTCTGGCCAATCTTCCCATATCTTGTCACATGACCGATTAATATTTCCAAAACTCTGATACCATGGAACCAGCATTGGAATTGTTTTGAAAACAGTGGCAGTGTGAGCCTATAGTATAGACAATGTCAATTGTATTTGGATGTACAGTTTGTTTAAAATGTATACAAGTGAAATTAATAATGAATTTGATAAATGATTTGTTTTATTAAGAATAATTACAAAGTGTTGTTCTATCCAGTATTGCCCCCCCCCATGATGGATTGATGGTTCCCTCTTGTGCCACCCCACTTAACAAAATGCTGGAATCGGCCATGGTCATGGGCTCCCCCCTCTGTCTCTGTCCTTAGGGAGACGTGGGCAGCTATCTGCCACATTAAAATGGATAATGGGGATGGATGGATCATTGCAAAGACAGGTATGGTGGGACCGAAGGGTGTAGGCGGAAAATGGATATGTTGTCAAAAAAAGAACTTGTGAATACCAGACAGAGGACTTTTACTGAGCCTCGGCTGTATGCCTGGAGCCAGAGGGAAACCGGGCATCTATCATGAACATGGAAACCTGACATTACAGGATTCAACCAACTATGCTCTGCACAGGTTAAAAATACAAATAGGCTGCCCTGCTATCTCAGGCTCAGGTCGGCCAGAGTTCATATCATGTTCTTCCAGTGTTGGGGAGTAACGGATGACATGTACCGGCGTTACGTATTCAGAATACAAATTATGAGTAACTGTATTCCGTTACAGTTACAGTTTAAATAGTTTGTATTTAGAATACAATTACATTGTTGAAATCAATGGATTACATGGTGATACTTCTCTGTTTCACGAGTTAATCACCATCTAAATAAATAAAACCAACTCCATATATTTCCCAGAAGGCTCAATATGAAAACGGGAAAAAATTAGCATTTTGCGTGACCACTGAAAGAGGTAGAGATGGAGCAGGAACCGGCACAACAAAGCCAGCGCATGAAGGTGCTTCTATCTTGGAAATTCAAACAGCATTTCACATTGAAGAAAGAACAGGAAGAACGAAATATGCAACTTCTGCTTGCAGCAACCAACCGCCTTTCAGCGTCCAAATTACTCCACCTCCAACCTGAAGCGTCTTAGAGTAAAGTATGTTTTTAGTTAGCCAAGGGCAGTCGTCTGCTGTAGTTTTAGTGCTCACCTTGCTTTTAAAAAAAATACATTTTATATTTTATATTTTTCTTCGCTTTCTAAATCATTTATGCCTTTCGCTGATGTCATCCCTACAACCATCTATCTCTTCCATAGAAACTTACATCTGTCAAATGAATTTCTCCAAAGTCCCTATCTTTTAAACTTTATATGTATAGTCCTCATTTGTAAAGTACACATACGAACAACCAAAACTTACTGGTTAACATGGCCTTTGTCAGGTAATTAGTAGTGCCTGCTTGCTGCAGTAAGGCTTCACTGCCAGTAGATGGCGACTGTAAATGATCACCTTGACTGAAGTAAGATGCACGTCACTACTTCTGATTTTAAAATGAGTTGTGTGTGTGTGTGAGGAAATAGAGAGGAAGTAAGTGACAGAGAGAGATAGAGAGTGCTGACTCCATCTATAGCAGCCTCTCTTCCCTAACTCTTGACTTGAGCTATTGATTCTTACAGATTGAGGCCTGTCTGTAAGATCTGTCTCATTGCTCATGAGTATGTTTTAGAGTTAGACAGAGGAAGTATTGACCCCATTATTAATAGTATTTTTCCAACCCGCGCACCCTTCTCCATGTATTGCATTTTCCAATGCATTTGTGACTTAGTACGTGAACAAAAATGTTTGAAATTGGTCCAGTATTGAGCGAAAACAGGCTCCAATCTAATCCTATGTGGCAAACCGCCAATGTACGTCCACTAAAAGTGTTTTTTGCCATGGACAGGCTCAAATTGGAACCACTGATGTGTGGAACGTGAGTGGGGAGAGAGGAGTTTGTTGTTTCGGAGTACAGAGAGCGTAGCTTTGTGTTGACTAAAATATTTTCAATTGGGCATTTCTGAATTGTTTAAACGAAATGTCGAGCTTCAGATATCATGGATGTTACCTATAGCTACAAATAGATCCTAGCACTCAGGGTGCTTTGGTGGAGAACTCCTTTAAAAGGGGCCAGTGGACCCTTAACTGACCTACAATTATATTTATATCATATATTGCTCCCTCCTCCCCCAGTTACAACACAGTCCTGCTCTTAATTCCCATCAGCTTGACATAGGCCAACAGCCTTATAGGTAACATGGCTTATCTATAAGGAATATTAAATAGAGTTTCTGGCAAAACTCGCAAAGGCTGCTGTACTGTATTACATTTTGTATGAAGTTGGGTCGTCACTAGTGCACCTGATTTCTAGATGGCAGCAAACACTCAATATAAAACCCCAGACCAACGCGCCCAGCAGTTCACCAAAATAAAAATCTATTACTTCTGCAGAGTTGCGTTCGTGTCAAGGTGGACTTTGGCAGACATTTGTTTCTGTCGTGACATTTGACGTTTCCACTCAGTTGCTCTGCTTGAGTTTAACCTCTAACTAGTGTGTGTGTGTGTGTGTGTGTGTGTGTGTGTGTGTGTGTGTGTGTGTGTGTGTGTGTGTGAGTATGTGTGGGCGAGAGAGAGAGAAACAGAGAGGGAAGAAAGAAGAAAGCATAAATTTGAGATGGCCTTTGATCAACCCTGTGCTATGGGCCGGCTCCTTCCTGTGCTCACCTTCCTACTCACTCACAGTCACAGACGAAAGCCAAGGCAGTCGGTGCGATTTCCTGCTTCTCATTTTAATGATGTACAATAAGATTTTGACCACTAATTTAAAAATAAAATTGAAGTAAATGAGCACAACAGGGACAAACAGAAAAACAAAATTGAAAGTTAAGTGGGTTTTTTAATCAAAGTGCTGCAACTATGGTTATGTTTTTAATGATTTGTCGTGAAGGAACTGGCAAAATAAATAAATGTTTCTTTGGTATCTAATGAGTTTAATATCAATAATATCATTGAAATGGCCCAGTAGCAGAATGGAGGTCAAAAGGGTTATATTTGGTAAGAAATGTAAGAAAAGTGAAAAAAAAATTAGTGTACTACTTATCTATTTGTGTAACAAGGATTTAGAGAATGGGCAGACCCAAATGCAGAGCACAGCAAGACATGGGTGAGCTTGAGGTTTTAAAAAGATATTTAACCAAAGGAGACCTCCACACAGCAGGCAAAGGTTGTTCAAGACGTACAGTAGTGGAAGACAAAAACCAGGAGAACTAGAAACAGGAACACCAAGACAAAATGGTAGACTACACACACACAGACACACACACACAC